>JABTTQ020003237.1:0-305065 GCA_016081115.2 Rehmannia glutinosa
GAGTGATTTTGGAAAAGGGATTTTCAAGCAATGAAGCATTCTAAAAACCCAAATCACCAAATGTTGCACCCACATTCACTCCAAAGCACAATGACAATCTGGTTATAAAGGAAATGAAAAAGCCGAGTTGAGTACGCTGAAAAAAACATCCGAGAAGAAATTGCACCAGCCCCTCAAGACTCCAAATAGAAAATACTACGTAAGAAGCAAACAAAACTACCGAAACCCGTAAAATTCATCGAGAAATACATCAAAGAATACCTATGGAATACAAGCCAAAATGGCAAAAACCTAAACCTCAACAAAGGTCATTCCAAAGGCAAAAGAGCTATCATCAAGACACATATGCTCCCAAGCACTACACTCGTAAATACCACAATTATCCCAAGAAAGCAATTGCTAAAACACACACACAAGCATATAGACAAATGAGACATTTGTATGATCCTAAAATCCCAAAGCAATTTGCTAATGTGCACTATGATTATGGCACGGTAGATGGCAACCTCTTAGAATCGATCATTTGGTTATAAAGGTTGGTTGGAACATCTTACAAAGACTAACCCTCAGGACCCGGACAAGTATGGGTACCTAAAAACCGATTTTGATTGAGTTCAAGGAATAGCGAAAGTGTCAAGGAACCCGATACATGGATAGTGGTTGTTCCGGGACATATATGACAGAAACAAGAAAATTTGTCAAGGTTCGGTGGAGATTAGAGGTGCAAAAGTCATATTTGGAGGTAGAAGCTCTAGGGGAGATCAAAGGCACAGATCCATCAATAAAAATGGATTGGAAATCATAGATATTGCTTATGTTGAAGGCCTCAACTTCAACCCTAAGTATCGCCCAACTCTCGTGACAAAGGCTACAATGTATGATTCAACATGGGGATATTCCAAATCAAAGATCTTGAGTCCAATGAAATAGTGTTGCAAGGTACAAGGCAAAGAATATGTATGTGGTAGATTGGTCATGCTACACCAAGCACACGTGTGATAGCAAAGAGCACAACCGAATCAAGTTGGTTGTGTGGCAAAGTTAGTTTGAGTCACTCAGATTTCAAGACAATCAACAAGCTTGCAAGGAGTCATCTTGTGAAATGATTGTCAAACTCAGTGTACAAAAAAGAAAGTATATGTGATGCATGCCAGATGGGAAAGCAAATCAAATCATCATTCAAGGATAAGCCAAGTCCTTCTTCAACAAAGATATTACATCTGTTGCATATGAATTTATTTGGTCCAGTTGAGCAAGATAGCATCAGTGGAAAGAAATACACCTTAGTGGTGGTATTTCTTATTCAATTGAAAATTTACATTTAGAAAAAGACATCACTCTAGTAGTTGCGTAGAAAAATCATAATTCGTATAATAATTTCTTATTTAATTGAAAACAATATTTAAAAATAAAAAGACATTACTCCAGTAGTTTCTAGGCCACCCATTATCTACCGCTAATAACCAACGCCGACTCCTTAACCTAAAAATTTTGATTATATATGGGGTGAGCGACACAGCTCAGTGGAGTCAAAATTGTCCAAACTAAATACACAGATATCTCACATTAACATGCAAATACGATCCAATAGAACATAGCATAGATACTTTGAAAACCATAGACATAGACATAAATTGCACTGCAGGGGTTCCACCTAAGGGATACATCGATCCCGGACCTCTTGAGTCCCTGGCTCATGTGTTTCTAAAGAAACCGTACTACACAATCATGCAAAATAATCTAAATATTTAACAAGGACAATAAAGTTAAGAAAACAAACCCCACCTCGAAACTTTGCTTGAAAAATAGTGAATGATTTGATGCAATATCCCTATTGAACTTGAGCTCGCGATCTCGCTTAAGTAACATGGATATATATACATCTTAGTTCCTAGAAGTCAAAACTTAATTATTAACCTTGATATTAGAAGCACTAAAATAACATTCTTGGAAGCTCACGGTATTTTTCTAAGGTTTAGGGTTCCGCTTGGTAGGTTTGAATAATACTAAATCTCTGCGCAGTTGGGATCAAATACTATTTTCTCATAAAACGTTTACTGGAATTATTTAATAGTTTTACAATAGATAATAGATTCAAACATAGATATCATATAAAAAATTTACGAATATTAGAAATGTTCAGCTATTGGTTTTGAATTTGTGAAACTGAAATTGGTGTAATACAAAAATCCTGCATAGCTAAGAAGAAAAATCTTATTTAAATAAATATAGTACTATCATAATATTTAAAATTCATAATATTGGATCTGGAATTTTAACGACATATAATATACATACCATATTATAACATATCCAAAAATCATAATATTTAAAATTCGTTAACCTTAGGTTTCGAATTTTATAAACTGAAACTTTTGTCATTGCTAAAACTGTAATATCTTGGAAACTAGTTAATATTTAAACAAATATAAGTTGGCATGATCTTATATTTTACCACACGGTAGTATACATTATAATACATAGCATATCAAAAATTAAGATATTTTGAAGGTCTTTATAAAAGGTTTCTAGAATTTGTAAATCAGAAACAGAGTATATTCAAGATTCGGAAAGCGTGAATGAAAATTTCATATAAAATAAAATACACCTCAAACGTATAGGAAATTTTAACTTAACATTATTTACCTATACTAATATAACATAGTAAAATTTCACAAATGGTGGATATGTATAAGTTGGGTTTTGGATTTTCTAAAACGAAATTAGGGAATAACATAAATTCTGGCATCTTAGTTTGAAAATTCAATAACTACGAAAGTACTCATTGGATTAGTATGATATTCTAACCGTATGATAAAAACGTAATATAAGAATAGCATATTAACATCTCAAAAAAATTTGAATAGTATAGCTTGGGTTTCGAAATTTACAAGTAAATTACCTTAGGAGTTGAGGATGAAATAAGGAACCCAATTGACAGATCATGGCGTTGAAGAAAAACTTTGTCATGGTTCTATGATAGACAATGGAGGTTGTGATGGTGTAGAGAAATAGAGCTGGAGAATTTTTTTTTGTCCTCTCTAATATGGTATAATAAAACTCTAATAACGAAAGAGTCCTAATTAGGATTCATCATGGGCCTATAATTGGATAATAAATCTAATAATAATATTAATTCACTAATGGGCTATATAAATAATTACATACAGATCTTTTTTTTCCCGGATGTTACAATAACCAACTAAATATATATTAAATATTTATTAATGTTTTTTGTATGTGATTTCTATGACTTGACAGTATTATTTTTAACACTTTTTGAAATTTGAATGTCAATTAATTAACACCTATTGTGAAATATTGGATTAGGCACTGTATTAAATAAACCGTTCCATATTTTAAAATGAACCAATATTTTATATGAGAATTCCCTAAAGACAAATTAACTGAATTCACACTGTTAGTGACGCTCTAAACAAAATTCATCAAAATGTCAAAATAGATTCACCATATTGATGAAATTTATTAGGAGCAATGTTATCCAATGATATTATAAAACAAAATAGGTAAAATTGCAAAATTGGTCCTCTAACTTGATGGCGGTAGCAAAAAAGTCCTGTAAAGATCATATTTTGCAAAAAAGTCCTGCAACTATCGCAAATTCTCGATTTTGGTCCTACAAAATGCACCTGATGTTGCTAAATAGTCGTGTAATTATATGAAAATCTCAATTTTGGTACTAATTTCCATGGATCTCAATCACATAAACGGTTCTCAATTTTGGTTCTAATTTCATTGGATTTCAATCATGTAAATGGCACATGTAGATCCCAATTTCCAATGACATTAGGATGAAAATTGAGATTTTTATATCATAGTTACAGGATAATCTTGCAAACCATGCATTTTAGAGGATCAAAATTGAGATGTTTATATAGTTTCATGATGTTTTTGCAAAAGGTAATTTTTACAGGACCTTTTTACTACCGTCATATAGTTATAGGACTAATTTTGCAATTTTACCAACAAAATATATGTATGAACTCAACATCATTTCAAATCATGTTATTTGTTGAATGTCTCCCTTTTATTTACACGTCTTGGAATTGTGATAATAGATAAAAATTAATTAATCCAAAATTTTTTGGGTAGAGATAGTCATATAGTATACTATGCTATTATATTATTCTCTAATTAAGAACATAGAAACAAATTCGCAACAAAAAAAAGATTATATCCTCTATATTAGTTGATATACACATCATTTTTACGCCGAAAAAAGAACAATTTATGTATCATCATACCTGCAAAATCAATTCACTATTATTCCTAAGATCAGTTATTGTTAAATATATGAAAGATAGGATTGAATCAATTTTCATTCAGATAAATCCCATCAAATCGATATAATGCAAACCCAAAATATCCTCCTGACTAATTATGTTGTATAAAGGACTTATCAGTAAAAAATCATTTATCAAGAACCTAATTACAACCTGATGAGAAAGAGAGGAAACAGAGAAAAAACAAGAACTTAAGAAATATTAAACAAGTGCCGACAAATAAAATAAACCAACCAAATATACACACACATATATAATACATATGTGTGTGAAGGTTTTTACATTGATCCAAAAGTGAAAACCAAATCACACAAATAAAACACCGGCATTTCCCAACCAAGACCACTTCCACTAGCTCCGGTCGGAGGTGGAGATGGAGGAAAAGAAGGAGGTGCCGCGTGCCTGAAATGGAAGGCTCCTGGCCATTTATCTTCATCGCCTCCATTCTGAAAAGGACTTCCCTGATGTTCTTGTTGATAACCCATCCAAATTCCGCCGCGTTCCGCATATCGAAGTGCTCGAGGCGCACCACTCCGGCAATGGACTGGAACAGAAAATTCTCCGTCTCTTCCCTCGTTTCCTCCTTCTCGATGCGGCGGAGCTTGTCCTCTACCTTCTTGACCCGCTGGTAGGTTAAACTCTCATGGTTTACCATATTTTTGGATCGGTCCAACTCTGACAAATTTCAGAAATGCGTTAGCACAGCCATTGCCTCGAGCGGGGATGGCCAAACCTCTGGCTCGGGCTCATATGGGCTGTAGATAATGGCGCAAGCCTCCACGCCACAAAGTGTAGCTAGCTCGGTCACCTTTTTGATCAGTCCCTTCTTCATATTCTTAAAATAAGCCTTCCTTTCCATCTCATTATTAATGTAAGATAAAGTTACTTTCTTTCTTGTCATTTTTTACTTGTTTTTTTTCTTTCTTTGTAGAATAAAATTTCCTAGATTTTTTTCTCTCTTTTTTCTTTCTGGAGTATATAGAATAGGTACTTGTTATGGTATGTATATATAGATGGTGATGATATTGTCAGATTATTTTGGGTTAGCACGATTTGAATTTTGTCTTAGTGTTTTCTTATATGTCAAAAATTTATATATGGTTTGTGTTTGGTAATACCCGTTGGATGCCTAATATTTTTGTAGAAGAATTGTCTTAATAAATGTTCAAATTTTGTATATGTAATTGTATGTTTTGGATTTTTGTATTAATGCACTTACCTTATTGTGTGGATACAACCTTTATTTGTATGATCTCGAGTGCTTATGTGGTGAGGACAGATGTTTTTATTTTTTTGCCATTTCATTATTTTCCAATAGTTGTAACGAATGTCGAATTATAAATTTAAAATTTTAAAATAATAACGACAATAACGTACAACGACAACAATAATAAGAATACTTGTTACATGTGGAATTGTTTGAACTCGGGACTCTCATCTAAACATATAAGCCACTTTGATTTTTTTAATAATGTACATTATTCGTATATTACGTGTAAAACATGATATTTGAATATTAATGGTAAATGCATGACGTTGAAATATGAAAGATAAAACACGAAACTTGATCAACCAAAAATCCGAATACTAAGAGGGGGAACAAATGGCCACATTAGCTGAGACCATAATATCACGCAAAAAAGAACAAATTATATTATCAATGAATATAATTATATATTATAAAGTGAGACCATAAGAAATTGCGGCAAAAGCTAATTAATTTCATCTGTAGTACGGTACTTGTTGTGTTCTTTTTTCAACTGTTTTTCTTGCATACATAATGCTTTATGTAATGTTATATAACCAGCTGCCATGGTGCAAAAACTTGAACTTTTAGATATAGATGGTGTTTAATGCACAAATCATATTGGTTTAGCAATCAGTAGGAGATTGCAATTGATAAAAGGACACCTTGAATGAATTGTATCCTTTAGTAAGCTGACAGTATTATAATTTTTGTTGTATTTTCGATTACCAATATCTTATTATTGGATCTTAGTAATTATGAAGATTTTTTTTTAGAAATGGTTAATCCAATTACGCTTTGTTGATTCCCTAGATATTTTCTTAAACAAAATGTATTCTGAGGTAAGTTGTTTTAAAACTTCTTTTCCTTTTCACATTTTGTAGAAAGAGAAAATGCTTTCCACACTAATTGTCTATGTTTATAACCAAATATTTTCTCTCTCATTTAAAGAAAATAGTTACTTTCAGAGGAATAGAGATGACGGGAAAAAAATTATATCAATGGAGTTAATATATGTATAGAATGTCTTTATATATGTATTCCAATTATTTTGACTTGTTACTTTTCATAAGATTGTGAATTTACATATAATTAAATAGTAGTTCACGAACAAATTGCTTATATGTACAACAGAACAAATTCATTCTGACCTATATCTTGGTAGTATTATGGCAACAAGTAGGCCTTTGGACAATAACTATAACTCTATCTAAACATTTCATAGTAGTGCAGGATTCGTATGGACGTGCCTAAGAGTATGAGGTGACTTTCATGGAAGTGCATCCTACGATCAATCCAACCAAATCAATGCATAATAAACTGTCTTGCATACAACATTTTATAATTGAATAAATGAGACACATATGTGTATTCTATGTTTTTATGTTCACTACTAGTGCAGGAATTTAAAATTGTGTAGTTACCCAAATAAGGCTTAAATACACAAGATGAACTCACGCATCTTATGCGTTCGAATTCCTCTGAACATCGCAAACATATTTGGGCACCCGCAATTATCGATATACAACCAAATAACGATATAGTTCAAAAATCATCTAGAAATAGAAGCCCTCCATTTAAATTGCATTGTTAAGTTATTTTTGGTTATTACATAATCGTTGTGGCTCCTACTGATTGTAGTAGCTTTAAATCATGATCATTTTGGTCATTAATTTTTTTTTTCTTTACTTTTATGTTCGTTCGGGGTACTCTTATTCCATGCAAAGGTTTAAATCATGTTCGTTTTGGTCTTCGTATGGGTTTTATTGAGGCCTCAATTTAGCTATGTGACTAGCTCGTGATCATATATTACTTGGGTACTTCAGTTGGCTACGTAGCTTTGTGAGTAGCACCATTTTTATTTTACTAATAAGGTGCATATGTATTGCACATGAGCTAATGATCGTTAATCGTTTAAGAAACAATCTGTTAGGTGTGACACAATCAAACTCGAATCTTTCAGAAAAAGAAAATGTGCATCGCTAGAAACTTTTAAACTTTACAGGTGTGTAACTACGAAATGTAAGTGTATTGTACTGTTATACTATTATTTGAACTTTAAAGTGTAATATGTCAAGTCAAGTTTCCATGGGCCGTGAATAAGTCCGGTATTGAAATTGGGTCTTTGGTTTTAAGACCACCGTGCAAAGAATGAAAGAAAGGTATCAAGGGTCGTGAATAGGTCCGGGATCGAAATTGGGTCCTTAGTTTTAATACCACAATTCACATTAATTCAGCTAAAGATATGTGAATGTTTTATTGTTTCCACTGATATTATAACTATTTGTTACCCATTAAGTGTCAAAACTCACGCCTTTATTAAATTCTATTCAGATGATGACGGATGAGTCGATGCATAGGGGATTGCCACGTGACATCTCTATTTCTTATCTTATACATTTTATAAACTTGTTATTATGTAATTATTAAGAACTTTAGACAATATTTAAATTTATGCGTGTCTTAAATTTCAGAATTTTATCTATCTCGAATTTTTTAAGTTGATGTGATGATATTTAAAAAAGTGTTAGATCCATTTTTTCTATTTAAACTCGATATTTAATTTTATGCTTCTGCAAGGATTTTCATAAATATGTTTTTAAATATCATTCTTCTGCGTTGGAATTATAAAAATATGATTTTAAGAATTTATAGCATGGAAATAATTTAAAATATTTTATGACTTAACTTCTATTTTTGGATATTTATGATCGTCTTTAAATAAAAAAAAAATAGGTTGCATTATATTCTCTTATTTCGCTTTTGAAAAATTTTATTAAACAAAAATATTATATTCAAAGTAATAAAGATTCGCAATGGTGCACTGGACCTAATTAGAGTTTCGGAGCGCTACATTAATCATCCATAAACATTGTGTCAGTGATCAGATGGAACAATTTAACGCCAAATTATGATACCCAGTATTCCGATGGATACATTGTCCATCACAAATTCTATCGGGAGTCCGTTGGTATTTTGTTAGTATTTTATTTTAATATTTTATAATTAATTGGAAACATGTCGGTGACCGGTCGAAAAAACCAATGGCTTATCGCCCCTCGATATTCCGCTCGTTTCTGGTAGTGACTTGTGGGAAAGGGAAAAAGATTTTGCTAACCTCAGATTTATTCTTTTGAAATACAGAAAAAGAAAAAAAGAATATAGGTATAGCAAAGGATAAGACAAACAAATGATTTTACCATCGTAGTTATAAATAAAGTACTGGGATATTACTTAACAATCATGAAAATAGTTTTTTCGGTCCTGTAACATGAGTTACTTGAAGATTTGGTCCTCCAAGTAGTCACCTATAAATTTTGGTCCAATATCTTTTGAAATTTTGGACATTTAGCCTTATGTTAACCGCAGTTGTGCAATTGTACCATAATTCCTAACTAGGACCGATGGGTGCTAATTTGTCTAAGAGATTTAAGATTTTGGTGATTTCACACAACAATTGACTCGTCAAATCACCAAAAATTGACATACAAAGTTTGAGGATTTTTAATGCTTAGGTGGCAATTTTTGTGCCGAAATCACCAAAAATCCATATTTTTGACATGTTTGCACTGGACAAGTAGGTCATAGTCGACAATATTCGATAAAATTATTCAATTTTGGTCAAAATAGGATTAATTGTCCAAAATTTTAAGATGATATTGGATTGAAATTAAAAGTTACTATTTAGAGGACTGAGCCTCCAAATGGTCCAAGTTACAAGATCAAAAAAATTATTTTCCCTTTACTAATCTAAGTTGGTACGATAGTACTTTTTATTTTGTTAATAAGTTTAACTTATCATGATGTTATCCCATATAAATTTCATGATTCTAAATACACAAAGTACGATGATTTCATTGCTAATAAAGAAAAGAAATGGAGAATATGGTTAAATTTAATGCCAAAGTTTACTTATTCATAAGTTTCATGATGAATGAACAATGATACAATTTGATCTTATTTATGATTGTGATTATTAATTGTTTTTTTATATTATTAATACGCAAAAATAACTTATTATCTATATTTTCCTATACCAATGAAGATGAAATTTGATCGATTGTTAATATAATAATGATGGAAATGTTAATCAATTGTAATATTCACATTTGGTGAGATGCAGAGAAGAACAACTTTTACATACATCGATCATTATTTTATCATTATCTCAGTAACGACACGAGTGGTAATCTAACTCAATATGTGATTTTAACATAAAGGTTTGATATTTATTACTTTTTGAATCATTGACGTAATCGCACATAAGATTATTTCCTATATAGGAACTAGTTTATTAATACACGTCGACATGCATGTCATACACGCGGAAAAAGTTCAAAAAAGAACAAGATATAATATCTTTTTTTTTGGATATAAACACTTGAATATCTATATGGTCATTAATATTAATTAGTTTATATTTCTATCCTTCAACAGTAGTTCTACATGCATTATTTATTTCAGTGACAAGCAATAATAGAACTCAATATCTAATTATTCCTTAACGGTTTAATATTTGTTAATTTTCAAGTATTAACGTAATTGCACATAAAACTATTTTCTAGTTATGATACGTCCACATGTCAGACACGTGGAATGTACATGCATTATTTATTTCACTGACAAGACGAGAAATAATCTAACTCAATATGCAATTAACCTTAACAGTTTAATATTTGCTAATTTTTTACTTATTGATGTAATTACACATAATACTATTTTCTAGTTATTATACGTCTACATGTCATACACATGAAAAAAGTTCAAAAGATAAAAGATACCATCCATTTGGCCATTTGGGAATAAATACTTAAATATCTATATTTTCTTTAATATAATGTTAGTTACCAAATTGTATAACATAAAAATTTCGTAGAGGACTGTTGTCAAAATAATTACTTAAGAGGACTTATTAAATTTTTTTAATTGTTTTCTCATATGTATCATATTTAATTAGTGGTCAAAAAGGTAATGATATTACAAAGATTCATATTTTTATGATCGAAGGATTTCGTTTCTAGGATTTGACAGTATTATATTGAACAATATTTGAAATTTGAATGTCAAATAATTAAGACATGAATTGAAATATTGGATTTGGTATTGTGTCGTTCAATCCCACATTTTAAATTGAACTAATATTTATATGAGAATTCCCTAGAGACAAATTAAATTGATTTGACACCCTTAGTGAGGATCTAAATATAATTCTTCAAAATATCAAAATAGTTTCACCATAAAATGGAATATTAGGAGCAATGTTACCCATTGATATTGTTAAACACGCCCATAAAATAAAACTTTGAAAAACTTTTTTAATTAAAACTTACCATAAAATTCAAACAAACAACTCTTATGAATATACCACATGAACCCCTTGACTTCAATTAAAAACCGTAACAACCAACAGAAACAAATAATTGTGTAAAAGATAAGTTACCTTCTATTCTGGAACCAGACTTTGATTTGCTTAGGCTCAATGTTGGATAAAATGGGACATTCACGAATGAGATGCTGGCGGCGCATGGAGCTGGGCTTAGGACAGTCACGATATAGCCTCTCAAGGGCTTCAACCTGCTCAGGCGTGTACCGCATATACTTACCATCCATGGCCGCCGCGGCAGCGGCGGCGGCTGCTGCAGCTGCAGCCGCCTTGTTACTATCTTTGCAGGACATTGCCATATCCCACAATCACAATCTCAATTAATCCTAGAAACGAACCAACCCTTATACTCCAAGTAAATTATTTCAGCTACACAAAAGTTCAAACACTTGGTGGGCTAGTATCAAGAATTTCTCTTTTTCAGGGAAGATTGAAATTTTAAAACCTCAAGCATAAAAACCCATATTATTTTTATATGTTTGATTGACCACGGAAAGCAATGTTCACCATAAAATGCAGACCAACTCCACACGCATGTGTGGGTCCCACATGGTCCGGCTGTGCAACTTGGTTCCGTCCCTTGTTTCTTCATTTTTCACACGGTTGTGTCATTTTCACACGGGTATTGTCACACGGCCGTGTGGCACCACGCGGTCCGGCCGTGTGACGTGTTTTTGTCCGGTTTCTTCGTCTTTTCGATCTTCTCATCGCATGTGACAGTCCTATCCGAGCCTTTCAACTGATATTTCTTCGATTAAGTTCCGTTTCCTGTAAAACGTTACTAGAATACGCAACATCTTGCCCTTCTAAGGAAACCAAGTAAAAACACACTAAATATGCATGCAAATGCATCAAATATATATCATTTTAAGCCCCATATTTTACACACATCAATGAGCATGAAGATTTTGATAAGGATAGATTTTGGAGGAGATAATCGGTAAAAGAATCTACACTTTAGGGTACCTCGAAGGAATCTAGCATTCAAACCCCGTATTCGGTATGTACAAAGAGCATTAGCGAGAAACGATTTTTGTGAGGGAGGAAAGCAAAGGGGCCTTGCGAGTAGATGAGTTATTTATTATTTGGTGTATGGCGCCCTGGGAGGAATTTGTATTGGTGGGATAATTACTCCTGTTCTTTGAATATTTTAATGTTAGCTTTAAAGGGTATGTGGAGGCCGCAGGCCTAAATCGATTGATTTGACTATTTTATCTACTATGAAAATAATTCAATTCGATGGGCATGATTATTGGCTAAATCAGGCGGATAGAACAAAAGTTAGGCTCCCTAACCCGGAAGCTACTACATCTATAAGAAATAGGGGTATTGGTTACTAAGAGGTGAACAGGGGGTTGTTGCTCAAAAAGAGCAAGATGAGCATATGAGGGAGGCGCCAGAATCCTCTAGACAATCAGGTAACCGACCATTTAGCATGAGTGATAAGCTAAAAAGAGTGGAAATCAATGTGGGCAAGTTGATAGACGATACTTATCAGTTTACAGCTAGAGTTGATGAGTACCACGCAGAGTGCTTACAACGGTTCGATACTATCACCCAGCAGCAGCAGTACATGTATGAGATTATGTCTCGTATGGATCAGTGGTATATTTCACAAGGCCACTACCCTCCACCTCCACCACCACAGTGAGTCATTTAAGTACTTATTACGCATTCATCTTTACTTTTGATAATTTTCTCATATGTTTGGGACGAAGCATATTTTAAGTTTATGGGGGTTGTCAAGAATGCATAATTTAGTACTTTTTGCATTTTGCATTGCATTTAGGATTGCATGTAGTGCATCAATTTTTGATATGTTTATTATTTTTTTAGATTTTTATTTGATTTTTATTTTTAGCACGTTTAATTGTTTTTGTGTGTGTTTTTAATCAAGATTTTCGAAAGTGTCCAAAGCTTCCGTATGATTTTTACTATGAGCATTTAATTTAATGAGATGACATATTTTTGTGAATTATGCGATAAATGGACAACTCCACTATCAGCTGACTGGACTTTATCCTTAGTGGGATGTTCCCTGTGATACCTCTCTCCTTTGATGATGCCAAAAAGGGGGAAGAGGAGTCCCTCAAGGGCTTGAAAGAAGAAATGCTGAAGAAAGGCAAAGCAACTGAGGAGGAAAGAAGCTATTGTTCGCTGAAACCCCTCAGCTAGGTCAAGTCACAGCTGATATTCTCAGCAAGCTACCCGTGAGATTGCCTATCGAGAAAGCTGCAGTGGCCATGAAAGATAAGAGAAAGGTCATTGAAGCTGTATTCGAAAAGGTAGCTGAGAATACATCAGCAAGAGTAGAAGAACTATTGAAGCATAATGGTGGTCTACCAACAAGATTATAAACGTCATGATAGAGCCCCCAAAGAAGTAATGCCAGATGCAGGATCTGAGCCCAGATATATGGAAGAATTTCAAACCTTGGAAGCTGAATGCTACTTTGAAGGAATGACCTTGACTCAAGCCTAGGAGTTGTACTAGGAAAAAATCCTGGAAGTGTGCAAAAAAGCTGAGAAGTAGCAGAGTGCAAGCAGTCACTCAGCTGGTAAGTCTAAGGCTCCTGTACAATATACTCCTAGAGAAAGAGGAGCAGAGTCAAGAAATGGAAGAAAAAGTGGCACTTTGGAAGAAGTTTTCAATCTCGGCCTAAGCCGAAAGATGTCACTTTTGTGGACCCTGAGAAAAGGGGAATCACATACTGGGCTGGCCATGACCCTCTTGCAAATTTAGAGTTCGCTCGAAAAATTGAAGAAGCGAAGAAGAAGATGGTAGAAGAAAGTTCCAGAGCAACCCGTGAGTGGGAAGAAAGGCAACAAAGGGATGACCCTGTTGCAAAGCGATCTTATGAGAAGAAGAAAAGAAAAGGCAGAAAGCTGATGAGGAAGAGGAAAGAAAAAGGAAAAGAGTTGATTTTGACAGGAGAAGAGCTGATGAAGAGAGAGAGAGGAAGGAAGCAGCAAAGGCGTTGAAGTGTTGTTGCAAACCCCTTCATGTATTTTTGTGTAAATACATCTACGTAAGTTTTCTGTAATAAACTTAGTGAATTTCCCTACAGTTTTCACTATAAATGTATCTTTGTATCTTAGATTAGATATACTATGTTTTGACATGTATACATTTATATTGCTTTGATACCGAATGTAAACAGATGTGTAAAGGACAAGAATGCTATGATCAGTAAAGTGATCTATTTTAAGCATACATTCTTTGTTACTGCATTGTTTGTATGTATCTTTGTTGTTTACTTTCTTTGAAGGTTTTTAAGTTTTGGCATAAGAAAAAAGGGGGAAATTGTTAGGAAATTTATTGAGTAGATTTTGATAATACCCTGTAAAACTTAAGCTAGGAAGTTGGCACCCCATTTTCTTTGTAATTTGTATTGTAATAGATAGGGCTGGAAAAGCTGAGTCAAGTCAGCTATGCCAAGGATTACAAGAAGTCAACTGCGGACTGGATTAAAGACTCTGATGTGTGTCAGCTGAGTATGGCCTAGAAGGAAGTCAAGGACTCGACTGAAGGAGTGTCAGCTGTGGAACAACTGTAAGAAGTGTCAGTCAAGTCAACTCATTAAGCCAAGTCACGAAGTTGAAGTGACAGTTGAGGTATCCAATATAGTAAAGTCTGGAGCTGACTCAAGTCACTTGGGGTAAAGACAGCAGTCTAGTTAAGATAACTGACTTAGATCTTTTGGTTAAAGTCAAGAATATTACTCAATATAGTAATATGTCAAAGCTGTGAGGTCTAAAGTGTTAGTCCTAGAAATATGCAAAATGAATGAATCAATGGGAAACACTGCACCTTGTGTTAGGCACCTGCAATGCTGCGAAGACATTTAATACAAGGAAGGGTCAACATCAAGGATTGCAAACAAGACAAGCCAACGAACAAAAGTGACATTTGAAATTAGCCTATCTCTTCAACGGGCATTTTCAAATGTGCACTATAAAAGGCTGAGGAAGTTATTGAGAAAATTTACATGAACCACTAACAAGCAAGCAATATTCTCATGAACATTCAAGCAATTCCTCAAGCCTGAAACTCAAAGGAAATCGATCCAACACAAGTATTGAAGAAAAGACAACTTCAAATCTGTTGAAGAGAAAACTTTTGAAGAAATCAAAGGGGTCTACTTTCCAAGCTTCGATTGAAGAAAGGTTCCAGGTCGAACCATTATCAAGTTTGTTGGAGGGCTTCGTGATCAAATCCAAGAACTTGAGAAGTGAGCTGAAGTAGCAAGGCAGCTGCCCTGTGAAGAAGCTAAGTCGCAAGAGAAGCCAGCTATGTGATCAAGGTTGTCTCCAGACTGTTCACCACTTTGTAAACTAGTCTATTACATAGTGGATTCCTCCACGAGTTGGAGAAAAGAGGATTAGAAGAATTACCCCATCTTCGAACCTCTATAAAATATTTGTGCCATTTACTATAAGCAAATTTACTTTCCTGCATATTCATTCTATATCTGCTATTCATAATTGCTATACATCTGATAAGCAACTAAGTGCTAAGAATCGAGTGTTAAAAACATACTTAAAACAAATCTAAGGGTGTTAACTCTTCCGCTATTAAAAACTAATAAGCCAAGTTAAGTATTTGGCTTGAGCAGCCGAGTTATACTATCAACAGCTCTATCGAGTCTGTTGAGTGGGTAACTTAGCTATCCATCAAGGACCCAATTGTTTGAGTCAATTCTGTTGAATTATTTTAAAAGGACTAAATCGAAAATTTGTTAAGGTTTATTCAATCCCCCCCCCCCTTCTAAACCTTACTTCACACCCCTTGGGACCTACAAAGTTAGTCACTCAATTCCCAAAACTATTAATACTTCAATATTTTGTAATAAAAAATGAATTGTTTTTTAGGAAAACCCATACTTTTAGTCCAAAAAGTGATACTTCACTTCTCAAGACAATTAGTGATAATTGTAGTATTTTGTTTTAAAAAAAATAATACTTTTAATTCAAAAGTAATAATATTATTACGGAAAAATGATGATTTTAGTGGAAAAGTCATACATAAGTGATACTTTTGTAGTAAAAACCAATACCTTTAGACCGAAAGGTGATACTTTTCAGCCAAAGAGAATTGCTGATACTTGCAATCTTTTGTTTTTTAATCAAGAAAGTGATACACAATTAAGAATAAAAACGATACTTTTAAATCTAAAAGTGATAGTTTGAACTGGAAACAAATAGAGTATTTTTTAATAATAAGGTGATACTTTTATACAGAAAATCAATATTTTAAACTGAAAAATGATACTTTTCAAATTACGACAAATAGTGATACTTACAGTATTTTGTTGAAAATATGGTGATAATTTTAATTCAAAAAGTGATACTTTTACGATTAAAAGTGATACTTTTAATTGCATAATACATTAACACAAATTTAATAAAAATGTTATACCTCTAACATAAAAAGACAAACTATTTTTAATTAATTTTTCATATGTTTCTTCCTCGCAATATATATTAAAAGATTCAAACATGTAATGCAACATATGATGACAAAAACAACATATACAACATTGTCATAACAAAAGGCGATACTTTTTGAACAAAAGGCGATACTATAAGAATAAAAAATGATACTTTGAAATGAAAGAAAATATTGTTACTCGCAATAATTTGCTAACAAGAATGTAGTACTTTTGAAGCCAAAAACAGATACTTTTAACGGGAAAACTAATGCTTTCGACATGTGCACAATACTTTCAACTGTAATCTTTTCCTCTTTGTCTTGCAATATTTTTTTCTCTAAAAACTAAGACAAGACTGACAAGTCTCTATTTATCGGGATGGACTCAGAAAATGCAAGATCTTTGGATCTTCTTATCTCCATAATCTCAAAGTGCTTGCACCTTTTGACAGGGTGATGGGAAACATGTTTGCAGCCATATGTCACTACAATTGTTTCTATCTTCTTGTGGAAAAGAAGCTTGTACTAGGTGCCTTATTCAAGGTTTGCTTTTTGCACTCATTTGATTTGTAAAAAATCTTCTTTGTCTTTGCATCATTTACTATTCTTATGGGAAGAGTGAAGAAAAATGAGATATGAGATTCGATTTTATACAAAATGCTTATATATTTAACATATGGGAACTCTTAAATCAGAAAAATTCCTGCAAATCTCCAATCAGAGTCTATGACGACGACAATATAAACTATAAAGCTTGAGAGGCAATGATAGAGAGGCATAACTCAATCTTGAGAGAGAGAGAGAGAAATAAACAAATATACATAAATTGATATACAGAGATAAAGGACTTGCACGACTCAAAATAAAAACAACTAGGTTATTACAAAGTTCCCACAACCTTCTTAACAAAATGGCCCGTCGGGTTCGGATAGTAGATCCGTCAGAACTCTCAGTCTCTCACTGATTTTGATCGGTGAGAGCATCTCACATATGTTTTTACTAATAAATTTTGATGGAAACAGTTGTAAGAAAGTGAAAAATATTTTGCTAACATTGTGTTTATTGTTTTGAACTACAAAAAAAGAAAACAAAAATAGGTATAGCAAAAGATATGACGAATAAATGATTTTACCATCCTAGCAATAAATAAAGTAATGGAACATCATGTGAGACCCTGAATTTTAACAACGTGAGATACGATGTTGTAGTGGTTATTTATTCGGCTATGTATCACAAACACATTATTAATGAACCGCGACCCGACTTTTATTTATTTCTTTCAACATCAATTACGCCTTTCTCGTTTTCGAGCCTAACGATTTTATATTCTTCCTCTAGTATTTATACTTGATCGAATGACTTCTACTTTAGGAATATTAGACCTCCAACAATTTAGGAGTACATTCCAATCCTTATCCTAATATTTCATCTTATTCTATAATTCATCCCAACCAATTTCCCAATCATTTTTTTTTTTAAAAAAAAAATAATACGTAATTCTTATTTCACATCTTTAATTTTTAAATCTAAATATTTAATTATAGATATTTATAATTTTTTTTCTATCAATTTTTTTTTAAAAAAAATATTTTTTTTATATTTTTAAAAAACAATTCGAAAATTACCATAAATGGGGAGGTTGTTTCATATTCTTTTCAATACCTACAATTATATATATATATATATATATATTTACATATATATATTATTTTTCCTCAACTTTTGGTCACATGCCTAAAGGAAAGACAAACTTTTTTTTCCACCAAATTCTAATAAATAAAAATACCAACACCATGATTATTATTCCCTCCAACTTTTGGCTCATTGTCTTAGGGGAATCAATCATTTTGTTATTTTTTTTCTTTATCTACCAATATTATTCATTTCATAATTATCATAAAAATACAAGACTTGTTTCCATTTTCCTCTCTAAAGGATCAAATTCTTCAAGCATAAGGTAAGAAAATCTTCATTTCTCCCAACTCTATTTTTCTTCTCCAATCCTCAACCTTATACATACACCATCTAATAATGTTGAATCCTTCTTGTTGAGGTACTCCTAGAGAAATTTCTTGAAGAATTAGAGACCTAGATTTGACTACAAGCTTGAAGAGGAAATTCAAGACTATACATTATTAAGGTGAGAAAATTATGGTTTTAGTATTTTCTCTTGACAACATGAAGAATTAATTTTTGACTCAAGAATATGAAATTTTGGAGCTTAGGGGCTGACCTACATCATCTCAAGTTGAGGTTAGAGGCTTGAAGGAAAATTTACATTTTTGAGACTACTTGAAGACATTAAAGTGAGTAGTAACCATTTGGTCCTAGTATATTTTCTTTAGACTTGAGACTTTAATTTTAACACCAAAATATGGTTTGGATACCATTTAGGGGCTGATCTTCAAGAGTTTGAGTCAAGACGTTGATTCAAGAAAGAAGACTACATTTTAGATCAACAGGAGAAACTACTACGAGGTGGGTGGAAAAATTCTTTCAACTTCTAGGTGTTTTAAATTGAAAATATGCATGTAGTATTTTGTTATTGAGCACTTGAGATATATATTATGTATTGCATGCTATTTTCTTGTATCAAGTTGGAAAAATTCTCAAGTGTTGCTCAAAAATGTGATTTATCGAAAAATAGAGCATACATGCACATTTTATTGTTATACTTGATGAAATTTTGTATGAGAAGGATATGTATGTGTATGACTCTTGAAATCTATGTTTTGAATGATTTATAACCTGGACAAGTCGAGCATAATTGATTAAATTTCAACTTTTGGACTTAAAATGCAAAAATGGAAAGTTGGTGGACTTAATTGGAAGAAAAATACAATTTAAGGGACCCCTCAGTAATTTTCGATTTTTGGGACTGAACTCAGGTTCAAAAATTATGTTTCGACATTTTAATAAAGTTTTAAGAGTTTTTAGATAAATAAAATCAACCCTTAAAAGCCCAAGGATTAGATTGTAAAATTTTAGAAGTTTAAGGGTTATTTTGCAATTTTCGAAACTGTACCAGACCCTAATTTTAAAATTTAAAATTTTAACTCTTAAGGGACTGTAAATAACAAATTTTAAGTGTATTCCAAAAATCTAAGTGTTTAGAGCTTGGAAAGTAATTTTATAAAACTTGAGGGACCAAATTGTAAAAGATTTAACTTGAGGACCCAAATGAAATTTCCAGGACTTATGCAGCCCATGCACCTGGAAATACTAATTTACCTATAACATAATTATATTTTGGACCCAAGGTTCAAATTTCATAACAATTGGACCCCTAAAAGCCTTAAAAGCAATTATTTCAAAATGGGACAAAAATGAGATTTTCAAAAGTTAAGGGACCTATACTTGCTTCTTTTAAAAACTGCTTTTGTCCCAATATCCCACTGACTATAGTGACATTTTTCAACTGGAATCACATTAAAATCCCTTCCGGTTTGTGAGTTCCAATTATTTTAAACTTAGAGCCCGAAATGGCAATTTTAGCAAATTTGGGGCCAATATGAGAATTTTATAAAAACTTGACCTCAAAACTTCAAAAACCTGAATCTCTGAATAATTTGGAGAAGGATGGAACTGACCTCATAATTTTTCAAGGTCGGGATATTTATTTATTCAAATTTTAACCCCAAAAGTATTGGTTTTTACAAAACGGGGCTAAATTGTAAAATTTCTTTTTATCAAGGAACTAACTCAAATTATTTTCTTTTACTAAAACAGCCCTGGACCCTCTGACTTCAATTCTTAATTAAAATATTTTATTTTCTCAAAAACTCCTTGACTCATCGGACCGCCTTGATCAATTAATACCCGATCGCGGGGCGACTTCCTCGTCTTTCGATTTGAATCTATACCGGGACTTATGTTCCACCTAATCTTTCAAGATATCGAAGATTGCTTATCCTCCCGATAATCATCTTCATCACAATAACTCCGCCAAAACCATAATTGCCACTCGCAATTTTTAAAAATTTTCCTGAACTGCTTCCCTAAATCAATAATACTCATTGCTGGTTGACTACGAACTTGTATTTACTTTCCGCTGAAAGTCAACTTGGTGTGTCGAGCTCACAATCGGAATGGATACGTCGGGGGGATGGGAAGGCGGCTCGCCGCTATTCCACTCTTAGGCCCCATCGCCCTAATCCCGCAACCGAGGACGGAGTTTGTCCAAGGGAAGCGAGTCGTAGTACTTGAGGTATAACCATGATTATGATGAATCCGAGCCTTGCTAGCTCCAACGTGGATTTTGTCTTTGCTTATGGAGCAATAAGGTGACAGGTCTTGGACCATCATGAACGGGGAGTTACAAGGAAGAACGAAGGAATCGTTGTCCGATCCACACGATTAGGAGTTGAACGGAACGTTTGGTTGGCGCTACACTTCAGTACGCAACCACTACTTGTAATGCATGGGTTGGCGCTACATATCAGTATGCAACCACTAATTGTCTTGTATAGGATTGGCGCTACACATCAGTATGCAATCCCCATGTCTTGCTTGAACCATAATGCCTGCGTGACCACGAACTGTTTTCTTAAATCGTATAAGTATATTACTTAATATATTTATCACGACGCTTTGGACTATGTGTGAACACATGCATTATACCTCACGCGTTTTCATACAACCGTTTTCTTGCCTTAACTATTTATATCGCCACACTTGCACACGATCACCCCATCCACTGAGATTTCTGTCTCATTCCCTCCTGTTTTCTAACCTTTAGATGAAGAGTTATTTTGAAGACATCGAACCTACTGCAGATTGAATCCCTATCAGTAATGAGGAGCGACATTTCCTTTTACTTTTATTTGTTGTTGGATTCCTTCATTTTATTTCTGTTGGACTGTAAGTTAATTCAGATAATCTTTTGGGTTGTATTCGAATACCGCGGACTTTAAGATGTAATTTGTACTCGTGTTTATTTTAATTCCGCCGCATTAGACTTTATTTTACTTGGAGTTTTGTATCTTTGGTTTAGACTGTTGATTTATTTCTGTTTAAGTGATTGATCGTTGTCGCGTCACGTTTGGGGCGTGACAGTTATGGTATCAGAGCTCGGCTAGTAAGATGGAAACTTACACCGATTTACCCAGGATAGGTTCATCTGACCTTGGATTAGATACCACTACTAGATGACCTAAGTTGAATCTTGGATGAATATTTGAACTCTTTTGGGCTGTTATAGTGTTAAGATATCCAGATATTCCTCTATTTGGATGTTAGGTGATTTAGAAAATCCGTGATTTAGAGATTATAATGCCTGATATGGTGAGACTCGAAGAATATGAGGATATCTCTCGATAAGTATATGATTTGGATGTGATATATTATGGGATCTAGACACCTAATGATATTACTTTGGGAAAATGATAGTAGGGGAATCACTAAGTATAATGATCAAAGATAATACCCTTGTGTTATTCATTCTCAAGTACTTGCACAAGCTTAAGTAAGGGGAATTTGACTTGTGGTTTAGGTATCACAGATAAGATACATTAAGGATGTGACTATTATACGATCTCGACTAGATGTTACCACTAAATATCCCCTCCCGAGGATAGACGAACTATTTGATCAACTTCAAGGAGTGACTGTATACTCGAAGTTTGATTTACAACAAGGATATTATCAACTGAAGATCCTGAAGAAGACGTTTCAAAAACGGCATTTCAAACAAAATATGGACACTACGAGTTTGTAGTGATGCCTTTCGGTCTGACGAACGCACTAGCAGCATTTATAGATCTGATGCATCGAGTCTTTCAACCTTATTTGGATCAATTCGTAGTGATATTCATTGATGACATACTCGTATACTCTAAGTCTAGAGAGGAGCATGAACATCATCTGAAAATTGTTTTGGAGACACTACGAGCAAATCGTATGCCAAATTCGACAAGTGCGAATTTTGGCTTAGTGAAGTCGCATTCTTGGGACACATAGTATCTGGCACCGAGATCTCCATGGATCCTTCGAAGGTACAGACAGTGGTTGAAGGCACCAGAAGTTTCTTTGGACTAGCTGGATATTATCAAAGATTTATCCAGGATTTCTCCAAGATAGCCGGACCACTCACTCGATTAACCCAGAAGCAAGTCAAGTTTGAGTGGAATGACAAGTGTGACACTAGTTTCCAAGAGCTGAAGAAATTACTTACTAAAGCTCTAGTCTTAGCCCTTCCAAAGGGAACAAAAAACTTTGTCGTCTATAGTGATGCATCACAGGAAGGACTAGGAGCAATGCTCATGCAGGAAGGAAATGTCATCGCTTATGTATCACAAAAGCTCAAGCCGTATGACACCAATTACCCAACGCATGACTTGGAATTGGCAGCGACAATATTCGCGTTAAAGAAATGGAGGCACTATCTCCACGGAGCAACATTCACGATTTTCACAGATCACAAGAGCTTGAAGTATCTATTCTCTCAGAAAGACCTCAATCTGAGGCAACGAAGATGGATGGAGTTAATTGAGGACTATCACTTTGATATTCAATACCATCTCAGGAAAGCTAACGTAGTAGCTGACGCCTTGAGCAGAAAGGCGAGTTTAGCCAGACTAATGATTCGAAAGTGGAAATTGTAGGTCCCAAGGGGTGTAAGTGTAAGGTTTAGAAGGGGGGGGTTGAATAAACCTTACCAAATTTTCGATTTAGTCCTTTTAAATATTAAGAGTTAATACTACACAGCTGTGTCCTTGATGGACAACCAATTTAGTTAATCAAGAGTTAGTCTCTAAACACTAACTCCGAGTTTGTTGATGGAATAACTCATTTGTTGGGTCTAAATTAACTCAATTTGTGGTTTTGTTTTCAGCGGAAGACTTAACACCCTTAAGTTTGATTAAGCAAGGATTTAATGCTTGGTTTAGTACTTATGAATTATCAAGTGGATAGCAAATTTATCGCCAGATTTAAACGAGTTAAGATGCAGAATTAAATCATTGAAATGTAAATGACACAATGAAATTTTTATAGAGGTTCGAAGATTGGGTAATTCTTTCTCCTCTCTTCTCCAACTCTGGAGGAATCCACTAGGTATTGATCAAGATACAAAGTGGTAGCAGTCCCGGATACAAGTCTTGATCACACACGGTGACTTGATCCTTTGGGACTCGATCTGAGACGCCTTGATCACTCGGTTGGCTTCTCGTACGACTCGAAGCCTTCTTCACAGGCAGTTTGCGCTTGCTACTACAACTCACTTGCTCAAGCTCTTTGGATTTGATCACGAAGCCCTCCAAAAGCTTAAGACTTGGTTCGACCTTGAACCTTCCTACAATCCTTCGTGGAATGTAGACCGCTTGATTTTTCAGTATTTTCCTCTTCAACTGATTGAAGTTATCTTTCCTTCACAGGTGAGTGTTGGATTGATGTTCTTCGTAGTGTAGGCTTGAGGATTGAAAATGTTTTGATTTTCTAATAATTGCTTGAACGTTTTTGGTTCAGGTCTGTAACTTGTGTCACATATTCTCAAATAAACTCCTCAGCCTTTTATAGTGATTTTTCAAAAATTTGCCCGTTGAAGATATAGGCTTATTTTTTGAAAGTCACTTGCGATCGTTGGCTTGTCTTGTTGCAGATCCTTGGAATTGCCATTTCCTCGTATGAATTGTTCTTTCACCTTTTCGAGTTCGACACGGTGTAGTGCTTCCCATTGGTTCATTCCTTTTGCACGCTTCTGGGACTGAGCACTCGAGAAAGGTGATATGGAGATATTACTTGTTTAAGTAATTTTCTTGATTTCGTGCAACGGATCTTTTACATTTATCTTGACTTGACTGCATTTCTTTGCTTTCCTAGTTGACTTAGAGTTAGCTTCTAATCATTGGATGACTCTTTGTCACTTCAACTTGAGACTTGGCTTTTCTTGAGTTGACTTGATCGATACTTCACTTTTGCATCTCACCTTTGCTTTTTGATAGAGTTCCGTCTACTCTTCTTTGCCATACTCGGTGTCTCATGTTTGAGTCTTCCTTCTAGTCTCAAGTTGTCTTCTTGCATGTTAGGGCGTAGGTGACTTAACTCACAGCATTTTATTTATTACAATGCATTTTACAACAAAATGGGGTGCCAACTTCCTATTCTAAGTTTTACAAGGCATTCATCAAAATCTAAACAATAAATTTCCTAACAATTTCCCCTTTTTGATGATGCCAAAACTTAAACCATTCAAAAATGCAAATAGCAAAGATACATCTGAGATAGTGTATTGACATAGAATGTATGCGTTGAGAATCAATCCTTTTATTGATCATAACATTCTTGTTCTTTTACACAAATTTACAAGGTGTATCAGAGCAAACATTTGTCTACACAAAAGAATAAAGAATTTATAGCTTTATTGCGTAGAAAACTTACATGGTATGTATTTACATCATAAAATACATGAAGGGGTGGACAAAGAATATTTCATCTCCTTATTTGTCTCCTTCTTTCATCTTGTTCAGCATCTTCTGCTCTTCTTCTCTTTTTCTCATCATCAGCTGCCTTCTTCTTCTTTTCATATGCCTTCCTGGCAGCTTCATCTCTTCTTAATCTTTCATGTCTTTCCTCCCATACATGAGTTTGTCTCTTGTTTTCTTCTTCTATTCTTTTTGCATACTCAACGTTACTTTTAGCCACTTGCAAATTTGCTATTTGGTCAAGCCCACCCAAGTAGATCCCTCATTTCTTGCCTGGATCTACGTATTCAATGTTTTGGGCAGGCCCAGGTCCGAAACCTCTTCCTCCACCACGCTTCTTCCTTTACCTCGGGCGTGTATTGTCTGGGGTCTTCTTCTTTCCGGTGAGTGACCCGGAGTGACCAGTGAGAGGATCGGTAGTCCTTTGCTGTCGCCTTCTTCACATAACGTGAGACCCTTTTCCCAATACAAGTCCCAAGCTTGAGCCATAGACATATTTGCAAAGTATCCTTCGGATGCGGCGTTTTAAATTCATCAAGCGATCGTGGCTCTGTCCGACATCCGAGATGGCATAAGTGTCTCTCTCTCTTGGAATGCCTCCATGTTGTTTCAAGATGTTCATAACCGGGCATCCATTCTTCCTTCCACTTCCTCCATCCCCGCTTCAATTGTTTTCTCTTTTCGGCCATAGATATAGCAGAGTGTTGGAGTGGCGAGTCACGGGGAGTTTGCCGATAATGTCATTTGTGTGACAGGACCTGTTGGGGGTTTGTGCAATCATCAAGGTCACATCTTTCGATCCTTCCCCCTCAATGATTTTCCTTTCTTTTATTTCGCTTCCTCATTTGTCTTTCCTTCACCAGTGATCTCTTTTTCGGCTTGCGGATCTTTTCGTGCTTTAAGGTATTCCTCTTCCCCTTTTTGGCATCATCAAAAGAGAGAGGGACACTGAAAACATCTTGCAAGCGGGAAGTCGAGCCTGCTTGATGGTAGAGTTCGTCTCGAGTCCGCTGCAGAGTATGCAAAGACGAAATTCGAATCGAGTAGCGTTGGACTCTGCTGAAATCGGCTTCATCTCGGCCCATGAGAAGGCTGAATTTTGTATTCATGGTTTCTTCCAAACGTCGTAGATCACTCTTATTTTGTTCACGCAATAGCTTTATCTCGGTAGTGTGAGCTTCATGCATGTGCTCAATATGTTCTCTCGGACTTCGTTTTACATCGTATTTTCAGCTCTCCATACCTACGACTTGTTGAACAATGTCCTCAAGCATCTAACTTGTTCCACACGCATTGTTTCTTCTTTGTTGCCACCATTCCCCGATCCCGTTGTTATGCCTCTTAAATCGTGTAAGATTGGCATCTCTGTTGTCGATCGCATGTCCATAGAGGCTCGATGCCTCTCCATCAGTTCAATCTCAACGAATAATGCCTTGAACACTTCGCGGACTTGGTGATTCTTCCGTTGCGGTTGATGGCCATGCGGCGTCAAAATCATAATCGTTTGGAACAATGGTGCACGATGGAAAAACGGAGCTGGTGCGCGGGAAGTGTGCGAGCTCGTTCTCTCGATTCTTGGGGAGCTCGGTACCTCCGAGAGAAAGGAAAAGATTCTATAAAGGAATCATCACGGCCAACCGGTATTTGTTCAATGATGAGAGGTGCGCGTGAAGTTCCTCTTGAGTCGAACTCCGCTGCGGCTTGGGGAGCTCGCGTGATGGACTCTGTCTCGGTGGGGTCTTTTGTGAAGTGGACCCGCTTGCCGAGCCTCGTTGTCTCAACAGACTTCGTTGGTCTCGGTGATTTCTCGATTGAGTAGACGGTCCTCGGCCTTATCGAAGCGTCATCGGACGATGATGAGATCTCCATTGGTGGCTCATCATCAAAAGTAAAGGTTTGACGAGTAGTCTTGGGATCGACTTGCTCGTGCTTGGAACATCCGTGAGTCTTTTGGATCGGCACCGGGATGACTCGGCTTCTTCTTCGCCTTCCGATCCGAGAAAGGTTACATCAGGATTATCCTAGGAATCATGAAGCGCGCTTATCTCCTTTTCGGATGGGTCGATGATAGCGGCGGGGATGTTCTCTACTTGACTTCTTTACCCCAGGGAAGTCTCAACTTCCGTGGGCCTTCATTACCTCCTGCAGTCTCGACCGCAATGTGAGGCCTTGGTCCTCCCTTTCGACGGCGGTGTCGGTGCCTTAGGGTCTTTTCGTGGTGGCATCCATTGGAGTCTCAACCCCATGGATTGCACTTTCATTGCCCAGTGTTAACTCCTGTACATTCTTCTTGTGCCTCGACCGCATCGGCGTCATTAGCCTTGAGCACTTGGCACCTCGGTTGAGACAGTTTAAACTGCCCGAGCCGTTGATGACAACTTCTTTGTTCGTTTAGTGTTTGTTCTTTTTCCACTTCGCCTCCTGGATTCGTTGTGAAGTCATCAAAGCATCCTCCGACCTTGCCTGCGGTGGGAGGAGTTTCCCCCTCGGTGGCGCACCGGTGAGTGACTTGGAATGGGGTCACTCGTCTCCAACCTCCGGCTATTGCTATTGAATGTTCGGCCGTTGGGGCGGTGGTAAGACACCTTCAATAGGGGTTGGCTCGTTGGGGTCCCCACTATCCGGTTTCATTGCCAAGTCCCTTATTGCTTTCTTCCGAGTGAGTGGGGAAGTGGTGGCAGCAACAACGATGGCGATTTTTTGAACCACTCCCATTGGATCAATTTCCGGTGTGTTCGAGGACTCTCCTGGTCCCTCCATCAATCTTTGCTCGTGAAGGATTCGGATTCGTGCAATGCTTGCTTTGCATTTGCAACTTTTACGTGGCAGCAACATTCTCAGGATCCTCATCCTCATCATGCCGAGAAGACATCAAGGAGAGGATATGTGTTTCGCGGGTGCGGAGATAGGGCGGAGATCTTGGCCTTCTCACGTGCCTCGGCCTTTCCTCTGCTGTCTTTCCTTCTCCTCGTCCTTGAAGATGCGCAGGATGTGCATGCGATTGTCTTCATCCGATCTTTGGGATCACATTGGTTACTCAAGGAAATTTAATGATTCCTCTTCTTCTTCTATAAATTCGGGCCGTTGAAACTATTCCCTTGATTTACTCAATTTCCATTTCCTCCACTCACGCAGACGATTTTGGATATCCGGGTAAGGTGGAGATAGAATCATCACAACACTATCACTCTATCGCCTTCTTCTTGTGTGTCGATTGCGCGGACTTGACTATTTCTTCAGTCCTCTCTCTGATCGCCAAGCGAGCTTGGGCTGTTTCATCAATTACATCTGGGGACTCGGCGCTTGGCGAGTTTAAGTATTTGTTCCGGTGAGTGGCTAACTCAGTAGGTTTTTTTCAAGCTCGTAGCGCTTGATGATTCTTCTTCGTCTTCTAGTTTGTATCGGAGGGATTTACGGTTCGAGACATTTTCTTGAGTCTTGGGCGGCGGGGGCCGTCTTGGTGTCTTCTTCGAGGAGCTAGTCGTCTTGGCTTATCGATCTCCTCTTTTGACGATCGGAGAAGGTATTTGAGAGTCCTTCTCGACCGCTGCTGGCCGGGCGGGAGACACGGCTGCAGGGCGGTGACTCTCGCTGCGGGGGTAGGAGCGAGTTTGACTTTCTTTCTTTGCAGGAGCATCGGTCTTCTTAGCAGGGCAGGGCAGCTTTCTTCTTTGGTGGAGAGGAAACAATCGTATCTTGAGGGTGGTGATTCCCCCTCACTCGTGTCGCCTCTCTTGGCGTAGGCTCTCTTACGTGCGCCCGGAGAGGTTTGATCTCGAACATCCTCTTGTTAACATGGAACGCATTTCCATGTCTAAGAGGGACTCCTTTCACCTCCATCATCCGGCCAATTACCAGGCCATATCCTACGGATCCTCCAAATGTGCCATCTTCCTTGAAGGATTTGTTCCCTACATTTCGGCATAGTCATTGTAGACAAACTCGGTTGATTTATTTTCCTTTCTTCAATGATCGCCGCCATCACGATCGGCTTTGCTTTTGTGAGTTGGTCAAAGCCGCCAAATTTGATGTCAATACATTTGGCAACTATGTCCAACGACTTGTGGTAGTCCTCCTTCAGCTGACCTCTTGTTTGTTGTGTAAACTATTTTATCAAAGATAGTCGTGCTTGGCTATTTCCTTCCAAGCGGCCAGGGTTTACATCGGCCGTTAATTTTCGATGCTCCTTCCGTTGGTAGTGAGTAGTGTTCACCCAAATCCTTGGCGAGAGATAGTGACCGCTTTTCCGTGAACAGATTACTTTATCCCTCCACATAGGTCATCGGATATTCCAAAGATCGTAAACGATTTCACCCCGACGTTTCCAATTTCTCAGCAATTTTCTTTACTAGGGTGTCATCGGACCCCTGTTTCACCATGCCGTCGAAATCCACAGTAGACCCGGTGTGGATTTGCTTTCCTAACTTGGTAAAATCATAGGTTGGTGCCATTTTTCAGATTTTATCAAAAAAAACTTAGAGATTGATTTGAAGATAGATAGGGTTTTGAGAGAATTTTTGCCTTTGCTTTTGAGAGAGAGAGAAATGAACAGTTTTGGTAGTGTGAGAGAGAAACGGACGGAAATGGTTTAAGTATGGTTTATGAAAGGACGTGCGGGTGGTTTTTGAAATGAGATCGAAATCAACGGTTTAGATTTTGCACGCCTATTTAGCATTTAATGTCTCGTATTTAATGCGGCAAAGCATTTATATCCAATCATAAGCTTGGTGTGCGGCTTTATGTCGTACACATCATCATCATCATTATGCGAATTCTTAAAAACATTCCCGCTTAGTAAGAACGATTGCGTTTTTGTCACTTTGCTCATAAGTGACTCAACTTATCCCTTTATTGTTTTAATTCTTCTTCTCACAGTTCTCTTAGTGACTCAAATTAGCGGTGACTTGGTATAGATGTCTTTCCAATACGGTGATTTACTTAATTGATTTGTGAGTTCACTCATTTTCCTTTTTGTGTTCCATTTCTTTTCTTTGAGTCTTCTCAATGTTAACTCAGCTCAATTAACCCTAACTCATGTTTGAGTTCTTCAAATCTTGACTCACATAATGGTTTTGTGAAGATGTCACCAATTGTTTATCGGTTGAGATATATTCCAAGATGATGTCCTTCTTTTCAACATGATCTCTTATGAAGTGATATCGACATCGATATGCTTTGTTCTTGAGTGCAACACAGATTTTGAGTGATTGCAATTGCACTTGTGTTATCACACATGATTGGAATTTCTTTTTCCTCAACTTCATAGTCTCTCATTTCTTTGTCTCATCCATAGGACTTGGGCACAACAAAGCGCCGCATGACTATGTATTCCCCGTCATTGTAGAGGTGGCTATTGAATTTTGCTTCTTGCTAAACCAGAAATCACTGTTTCCTAGCATTTGACATGTGCCCGAGGTGCTTTTTCTATCAACTCGCATCAAAGATAGTTAGAGTCGAATAGCCAATTAGCTTGAATCCACCTTTCTTTGGATACCATAAGCCAACTTCTTGGCTTCCTTTCAAGTATCTCAATATTCTCTTATTTCTTTGTCATGTGGCTCTCTTTTGGAGCGATTGAAATCTTGCACATACACCTACAAAGAAAGGTGATGTCCGGCATGTTTCTTTGTAAGATAGAGCAATGATCCATTAAGTGCTCAGTATCTTGTTTGATCTACAGGCTTGCCATCCGCATCCATGTCCATTTTGGTGATGCATTCATTGGTATTTTCACGAGAAGACTTCTCCTCCATACCAAATTTCTTCATTAAGTCTCTGGTGTATTTTGTTTGACTTATGAAGGTTCCATCCTTCAGTTGTTTCACTTGGAGTCCAAGGAAGAATGTCACTCTCCCTTCATGCTCATTTCAAATTTACTTTGCATGAGGTTTGAAAATTTTTACACAACTCTTTGTTTGTGGATCCAAAAATGATGTCATCCACATATATTTGAACAAGTAGTATACTCTTTTTGTCTTGAATTTCGAAAAGTGTTCTATCTACTTTTCCTTTTGTGAATCCATTTTCGATTAGGAATTGTGACAAGGTATCATACCATGCTCACGGGTGCCTGTTTTAATCCATACAAGGCTTTCTTGAGTTTGTATACCTTATCTCCAAGAGTCTTCTGCTCAAATCCTGGTGGTTGTTCAACATACACTTCTTCTTCCAATAAACCATTTAGGAATGCACTTTTTACATCCATCTGATATACAATGAAATTCTTGTGAGTGCATAGGCAAGAAACATCCTTATAGCTTCCAATCTTGCTACGGAGCAAATGTTTCATCAAAATCTATTCCTTCTTCTTGGCAATATCCTTTGGCTACTAGTCTTGTCTTGTTTCTTACCACAGAACCTTCCTCGTTCATCTTGTTTCTAAAGACCCATTTTGTACCAATAACATTTTGATGTGTGGGTCTTTGAACTAATTCCCATACTTTATTTCTTTCAAACCGATTGACTCTTCTTGCAGCTTGAATCCAATGTGTGTTGTCCAATGCTTGTAACACATCTTTAGGCTCTATTTTGCGAGATAAAGCATGTGAACATGGCTTCTTGTTGAGTTTTGGATCTTGTTTTGACACCTTCTCTTATATCTCCAATGACAAGTTCTGGTGGATGGTCTCTCGGCCATCTTACATCGAGTTGGAGTAAGTTAGTGGATTGATCGTCTTGCTTTGTGTTCTTTGTGTTGACTCTCTCGTAATCACTTAATCGCAAACTTTCCACTGTTTTTGAGATTGACTATCTCATCTTCTTCTCGATTTATAATTCCGACTTGGCTTCAAAGATAGGGACTCTTACGTATGGTTGGATGATTCGGCTTATCGGTGACTCTTCAATGTCTTCTCCATTTACATTTGGCTCATCGAATACCACATGAATGGATTCTTACGCAACCATAGTCCTTTTGTTGAGTACTCTGTAGGCTTTGCTTTCGGTGAGTATCCCATGAAGATACCTTCATCACTTTAACATCGAAAGCCTTTAGATTGTCTTTGCCATTGTTGTGGATGAAGCATCTACATCCAAATATTTCGAAATATGCAACATTTGGTTTTCTTCAGTCCAAATCTCATAGGAGTCTTTTGTTTGTCTGTTCATCATACATCTTGTTTTGAGTGTAGCAAGCCGTGTTGATTGCTTCACCCAAAATCTTTTGGTAACCCCGCTTCAGCTAACATGGTCCTTGCTTCTTCTTCTTTGAGCGTTCTGTTCCTTCTTTCGCAACTCCATTCGCTTTGGAGTCCTTGCTGCGATAGTTCATGACCAATACTATTTTCAATAAAATCTTGAGTTATTATTCCATTGACAAACTCGGTTCCTCTGTCTGCGATCTTATTTTGATAATGCTTTGGCTCTTCTCGTTTTGAATCCTCTTCATCATTTTGTGGTAGTTTTTGTAGAGTTTCTTTCTTCTTACACATGAATATTGTCCATGTATATCTTGAGTAGTCATCTACTACCACCAAGGTGTATTTCTTTCCACTTATCTTTGGTTTGGTTCCCTTTGGGCCAAATAGATCCATATGTAGCAGATGCAATATTCTTGTTGAAGATGAACATGTCTTTTCTTTGAATGAAGTTTTGATTTGTTTTCCTTCGACATGCATCACATATACTCTCCTTCTTGTATCTTGAGTCTGGAAGTCCTTCCACAAGATTACTTCTTGCAAGCTTGTTAATCGTTTTGAAATTTAGGTGACTCAGCTTTTTGTGCCACAACCAACTTGATTCAGCTGTGCTCTTTGCTAATAGACAGGTGTTGTGTGTAGCGGTTGACCAATCTACTACATACATGTTCTTTGTATCGCATCCTTGCAACACAACTTCATTCGATTCAATATCCTTGATTTGGCATACGGCCATGTTGAATCCAACATTGTAGCCCTTGTCACGAGTTGAGTTGGTGATGCTCGATAAGTTGAAGTTGAGTCCTTCAACATATGCAACATCTGTGATTTCTAATCCATTCCTCTTGATGGATCCAATGCCTCTTATTTCACTAGGAGCTTCATTTCCTCCAAATATGACTTTTGCTCCTTTAACTTCCTTGAATTTTGACAGATTTTTCTTATTTCTGTCATATGTCCGGAAACGACCACTATCCATGTACCAGGTTCCTTGGCACTCATTGTTCCTTGAACCCGCAATCAAGGAAATTAAGTTTTAGGTACCCATACTTGTATGCGGGTCTGAGGGGTTAGAATTGTAAGATAATCCAACCAACTTATAGCCAAATGATTTGACTCTAAGGGGTTGCCATCTATCAGTGCCATAATCATAATTAATCCTGGCAAATTGCTTGGGAATTCTAGATTCATGCAGCTGTCTCTTTTGTCTGTATGCCTGTATATAAGTTTTAGCAATCGCCTTCTTTGGGTAATTGTGGTGTCTCGAGTGTAGTGCCTAGGTGCATATGTGTCTTTGATGAAAGCTCTTATACTTTTGGAATGGCCTTTCTTTGAGTTCTAGGCCTTTGCCATTTGGGCTTATATTCCATAAGTCTATCCGATAGTTTACATTATTCCAATCACTTGGCTTGGATATTTTCTACCATTCCCATCATATGTATTTATTTTATAGATTTTCTGGGGTTTTGGTAGCTCTACTTCTTCTTCTGAGTATTTTTTGTTTGGAGTTTCTTTGAGGAACTCGGTGAATCTCTTCTCATTTGTCCTTTCACGCACTCAATATTTGTTTTCCTTTTCCTTTATAACCAAGGCCAGTTTGCTTGTAATTGTGCTTTGGAGTGAATGTGTGTGCAACATTTAGAGTTTTGGATTTTTAGACTCTTCATGGCTTGAAGATCCTTTTTCCAAAATTACTTTTGAGGTTTGACATAGCGCAGAGGAATTAAATCCTAAGCCTGTCTTGTCTCCACATTCTCTTTGACTCATAATAAGATCATCCAATGATTTAGATGCCTTAGTGAATGAGGCAATAACATTTTTGAGGTCATTCTCCTCTTCTCTATGGGAGCAATTTCTTTATTAATTTAGCATTTTCACCTTTAAACTTTCGTTCTCATCGACTATTTGACTTAGAGTACTCGGCTCCTTAGTCACTTTGAGTTTTGGCTCTTGAGTAGGCTGTTTTCCTCATTTATTAGAGTGTGTGAGGATTTAATGTGTTCAAAATCTTTCATCATTTTGCCTAATGAATCATAAAGATCAGTGGGTGATGAAGTGTGTGTGTCACTGATCACTATCACTAGAGTCCGAGTTTGATGAGTTAGAGTGTACCTCATCTTCTTGGTCGAGTTGATCTTGTTCCTTGGCCATCAAGCGGATCGGGCTTCTTCTTCGAGTCACTTGATTAGTCGGCTTCTTCTCTCTGAATCGGCTATGTCTTTTGACTTGGGCATTGCTTTTGATCTCTCTGACCAACATTGCCTTTCTCTTTTTTTCTTTCTTCTTTCTCAAGACCTTTCTTTCTTCTTCATTCATGTATTTGTTGACTACAGGATATGGATAGTCAATGGCATAGTGACCTGGTTGTCTCTGAGTTCCGGCATAGATATTCAACCTTTTGATCGACTCTTTCCATTCTTGGATTGTCGCCCTTTGATATTCAGCTTTTTGATGATCTGTTCTCTTGGTTGGCCTATCTTCCCTTGATTTGGAGGGAGCCGAGAGTCTTCCGGAAGATTCACCCTTTCCTCTATTGTAGTTCTTATTGAAGAACTTGTTGAACCTCTTAACCATCGGGGCTATTTCTTACGGATCAATGACTTCTTTGACCTCGGCTCTCTTCCCATCTTAACAATTAGAGCAAATTTGTTTTGGGTACAATTTGTCTCTCCTGGTCTTTTTTTCTCGGCTCAAACTCGTAGGCTTTGAGGTTTGAGAATAATTCATGGTTGGATGTCTTTGATAGGTCCATGGAATGTCTCGGTGCCATGACCTTCATTTCCCATTCAAATTTGGAATACTTTTTAGGATCTTCATACACATTTCCTTCGTGTATATTCCTTTCCAAGTGCAGAGCAGCTCATTTGTGATTTCTATGAACCGAGCATCCAATTGATCCAGGTATTCTCCGAGATCATTTTGAAGTTCTCAAATTTCAGACAAATTGATAATTTGTTTTCTTTGATTTGCTCGAGCCTTCACAAATCAATGTTAGCTTGTCCCCATTTCTTTAGCCGTTTTGCATGATTTGACTTTATTGAACATGGCTTTGTCAAGGTTTTGTAAAGGATGTCCTTGGCTACATTGTCCAGGTTGTATCTTTTTTGTCATCATTTGTCAACTCGGTTCTTGGTTTTTCAACCATGGTGGTGCGGGAGCAACATCCTCTTCTCCTTCATTGCGGACTCTTCTTACAAAATTTGTGTTCACCTTTAAGATTTGCAGTGGCCCATCTTCTATCACTATCCACATCTCATCATGTAATCTTTGATAGATGAGCCTGCATACGGATTTTCCAATCATCAAATTCTTCAATTGTGAACATAGGGATGCGTGTCAAATTTGCTTCCATGATAATAACTTTTAATGATAGAAAGAGTTTTGAGAGTTTAAGTACTAAAGCGAGACTTTGAAAAGTTTGGAGATCTAGTTCAAGAACAGTGCGGAGGGTTCAATGAACCAACCGCTCCGATACCACTTGTAGGTCCCAAGGGGTGTAAGTGTAAGGTTTAGAAGGGGGGGGTTGAATAAACCTTACCAAATTTTCGATTTAGTCCTTTGAAATATTGAGTTAATACTACATTTGTGTCCTTGATGGACATGACCAATTTAGTTAATCAGTAGAGTTAGTCTCTCGACAGACTCAACCGATTTGTTGATGGAATAACTCAATTTGTTGGGTCTAAATTAACTGTTGTGGTTTTGTTTTTTGCGGAAGACTTAACACCCTTAAGTTTGATTAAGCAAGGATTTAGTGCTTGGTTTAGTACTTATGAATTATCAAGTGGATAGCAAATTTATCGTGATTTAAACAGTTAAGATGCGGGGAATTAAAGTCTTGAAATGTGAATGACACAATGAAATTTTTATAGAGGTTCGAAGATGGGGTAATTCTTCTACTCCTCTCTTCTCCAACTCTGGAGGAATCCACTAGGTATTGATCAAGTATACAAAGTGGTAACGATCCGGATACAAGTCTTGATCACACACGGTGACTTGATCCTTTGGGACTCGGTCTGAGACGCCTTGATCACGGTGGCTTCTCGCACGACTCGGCTTCTTTGGGCGGTTGCCTTGCTACTACTGACTCACTTGCTCAAGCTCTTTGGATTTGATCACGAAGCCCTCCAAAAGCTTAAGACTTGGTTCGACCTTGAACCTTCCTACAATCCTTCGTGGAATGTAGACCCCTTGATTTTTCGTATTTTCCTCTTCAACCGATTGAAGTTATCTTTCCTTCACGGTGAGTGTTGGATTGATGTTCTTCGTAGTGTAGGCTTGAGGATTGAGAATGTTTGATTTTCTAATAATTGCTTGAACGTTTTTGGTTGGTCTGTCAGAATTTGTGTCACATATTCTCAAATAAACTCCTCGGCCTTTTATAGTGATTTTTCAAAAATTTGCCCGTTGTAGAGATAGGCTTAATTTTTGAAAGTCACTTGCGATCGTTAGCTTGTCTTGTTGCGATCCTTGGAATTGCCATTTCCTCGTATGAATTGTTCTTTCACCTTTTGAGTTCGACACGGTGTAGTGCTTCCCATTGGTTCATTCCTTTTGCACGCTTCCGGGGTCGAGCACTCCGAGAAAGGTGATATGGAGATATTACTTGTTTAAGTAATTTTCTTGATTTCTATGCAACGGATCTTTTCTGATTATCTTGACTTATTTGCATTTCTTTGCTTTCCCCGATTGACTTAGAGTCGACTTCTAATCATTGGATGACTCTTTGTCACTTCAACTTGAGACTTGTCTTTTCTTGAGTTGACTTTGTGATACTTCACTCACCAGTGCATCTCATTTGCCAAGAGAGTTTCCGTCTACTCTTCTTTGCCATACTCGGTTGTCTCACGGTGAGTCTTCCTTCTAGTCTCCAGTTGTCTTCTTGCATGTTAGGGCGTAGCTGACTTAACTCAGCTTGGCCAGCCCTATTTATTACAATGCATTTTACAACAAAAATGGGGTGCCAACTTCCTATTCTAAGTTTTACATGGCATTCATCAAAATCTAAACAATAAATTTCCTAACAGAAATCATTAGAAGAGATGAACACTTGGAATCCGATGAGAACCAATACTCATATTTCATGTGCTCACATTTCAGTTAAACCCGATCTGCTGAACGAGATTAAGAAAGCACAGAGAACAGATGTGCATCTTCAAAAACATAAAGAAAAGATACTTAAGGGAGAGAGTTCAAAATTCTCAGTACATGAAGATGGAATTACTAGATTCCAAAAAATCGAGTTTGTGTATCGAGTGACGAGCAGATTAGGAATAGAATCCTCGCAGAGATACACCGTTCGAAATACACTATACATCCTGGAGGAAACAAGATGTATAAGGACTTGAAACAAAATTATTGGTGGGTAAACATGAAGAACCAGGTAGCGGAGTTTGTTGCGAGATGTTTGACTTGTCAACGAGTAAAAATAGAACACCAACGACTATCTGGTTTATTACAATCGTTGAGAATTCCCGAGTGGAAATGGGAACACATAACGATGGACTTCGTGATGGATCTACCAAGGACCAAAGGAGGCCATGATGTTATATGGGTAGTCGTAAACCGACTCATGAAATCTGCACACTTCTTACCCATGATGAAAACCAACAACTTGCGGAAACTCGCGCAGATTTATATCCGAATCATTCGACTGCATGGAGTGCCAGTCGACATTGTGTTAGACAGAAACCCGAGGTTGTCTCTAGATTCTAGAAGTGCTTGCATGAGAAATTGGGTACCTCGCTAAGTTTCAGCACAGCAGCACATCCACAAACTAATGGCCAGTCTGAGTGAACGATTCAAACCCTGGAAGATATGCTGCGAGCCTGCACGTTGGATTTCCAAGAAAGTTGGGATTCGCACGTACCATTAGCCGTTTTGCCTATAATAATAGCTATCAGGCCACAATTGGGATGGCACCCTACGAAGCCTTGTACGGGCGAAAGTATCGATCTCCACTACACTAGGAGATTGATGACCAATGGACTCCAAAAGAGAAACAAAAGTCGCCCTCGATTCCAAAGTACTTAGTTCAGGAGGCCATGGAGAAGGTCAAGCTGATCAAGGAACCGATCCGCACAACTCAGAGCCACCAAAAGAGTTACGCAGACAAGAGAAGAAAGGACTTAGAATTTGAAATCGGAGATGAAGTATTTCACAGACTCTCTCCACGGAAAGGATTGATCAATCCAAAGAAAAGAGGCAAGTTGAGCCCGAGATATGTTAGACCTTACAAAATTTTGCAGAGGATCGGGAAGTTAGCCTACCGACTCGAGTTACCAGCACAATATGTGGGAATGCACGATGTATTCCATGTATCGAGGTTAAAGAAGTATCAACCAGATCCCGAGCATATTATCACCCAAGATACTCCTCCTCTGATGGAAAATTTATCCTACATCGAGAAACCAATCCGAATCATTGACCAAATCGTACGATTGCGTAATAGAGAGATCTCGATGGTTAAAGTGGTATGGCGAAACCACAACCGATATGAAGACACAACGTGGGAGATAGAAGAAGACATGAGGAATCAATATCCAGAGTTGTTCTGAAGAGAATTTGGGGACCAAATTCTTTTAAGGAGGGGTGAATGTGAGACCCCGAATTTTAACAACGTGAGATACGATGTTGTAGTGGTTATTTATTCGGCCATGTATCACAAACACATTATTAATGAACCGCGACCCGACTTTTATTTATTTCTTTCAACATCAATTACGCCTTTCTCGTTTTCGAGCCTAACGATTTTATATTTTTCCTCTAGTATTATTACTTGATCGAATGACTACTACTTTAGGAATATTAGACCTCCAACAATTTAGGAGTACATTCCAATCCTTATCCTAATATTTCATCTTATTCTATAATTCATCCCAACCAATTTCCCAATCATTTTTTTTAAAAAAAAAAATAATACGTAATTCTTATTTCACATCTTTAATTTTTAAATCTAAATATTTAATTATAGATATTTATAATTTTTTTTCTTTCGATTTTGTTTTAAAAAAAATATTTTTTTTATATTTTTAAAAAAAAATTCGAAAATTACCATAAATGGGGAGGTTGTTTCATATTCTTTTCAATACCTACAATTATATATCTATATATATATATATATATATATATTTACATATATATATTATTTTTCCTCAACTTTTGGTCACATGCCTAAAGGAAAGACAAACTTTTCTTTCCACCAAATTCTAATAAATAAAAATACCAACACCATGATTATTATTCCTCCAACTTCGGCTCCTTGTCTTAGGAGAATCAATCATTTTGTTATTTTTTCTTTATCTACCAATATTATTCATTTCATAATTATCATAAAAACACAAGACTTGTTTCCATTTTCCTCTCTAAAGGATCAAATTCTTCAAGCATAAGGTAAGAAAATCTTCATTTCTCCCAACTCTATTTTTCTTCTCCAATCCTCAACCTTATACCTACACCATCTAATAATGTTGAATCCTTCTTGTTGAGGTACTCCTAGAGAAATTTCTTGAAGAATTAGAGACCTAGATTTGACTACAAGCTTGAAGAGGAAATTCAAGACTATACATTATTAAGGTGAGAAAATTATGGTTTTAGTATTTTCTCTTGACAACATGAAGAATTAATTTTTACTCAAGAATATGAATTTTTGGAGCTTAGGGGCTGACCTACATCATCTCAAGTTGAGGTTAGAGGCTTGAAGGAAAATTTACATTTTTGAGACTACTTGAAGACATTAAGGTGAGTAGTAACCATTTGGTCCTAGTACATTTTCTTTAGACTTGAGACTTTAATTTTAACACCAAAATATGGTTTGGATACCATTTAGGGGCTGATCTTCAAGAGTTTGAGTCAAGAAGTTGATTCAAGAAAGAAGACTACATTTTAGATCAACCCGAGAAACTACTACGAGGTGGGTGGAAAAATTCTTTCAACTTCTAGGTGTTTTAAATTGAAAATATGCATGTAGTATTTTTTATTGAGCACTTGAGATATATATTATGTATTGCATGCTATTTTCTTGTATCAAGTTGGAAAAATTCTCAAGTGTTGCTCAAAAATGTGATTTATCGAAAAATAGGGCATACATGCACATTTTATTGTTATACTTGATGAAATTTTGTATGAGAAGGATATGTATGTGTATGACTCTTGAAATCTATGTTTTGAATGATTTATAACCTGGACAAGTCAAGCATAATTGATTAAATTTCAACTTTTGGACTTAAAATGCAAAAATGGAAAGTTGGTGGACTTAATTGCAAGAAAAATAAAATTTAAGGGACCCCTCTGTAATTTTCGATTTTTGGGACTGAACTCAGGTTTTGGACTTAAAATGCAAAAATGGAAAGTTTTGACATTTTAATAAAGTTTTAATAGTTTTTTGATAAATAAAATCAACCTTTAAAAGCCCAAGAACTAAATTGTAAAATTTTAGAAGTTTAAGGGTTATTTTGCAATTTTCGAAACTGTACCAGACCCTAATTTTAAAATTTGAAATTTTAACTCTTAAGGGACTGGAAATAACATATTTTAAGTGTATTCCAAAAATCTAAGTGTTTAGAGCTTGGAAAGTAATTTTATAAAACTTGAGGGACCAAATTGTAAAAGATTTAACTTGAGGACCCAAATGAAATTTCCAGGACTTATGCAGCCCATGCACCTGGAAATACTAATTTACCTATAACATAATTATATTTTGGACCCAAGGTTCAAATTTCATAACAATTGGACCCCTAAAAGCCTTAAAAGCAATTATTTCAAAATGGGACAAAAATGAGATTTTCAAAAGTTAAGGGACCTATACTTGCTGCTTTTAAAAACTGCTTTTGTCCCAATATTCCACTGACTATAGTGACATTTTTCAACTGGAATCACATTAAAATCCCTTCCGGTTTGTGAGTTCCAATTATTTTAAACTTAGAGCCCGAAATGGCAATTTTAGCAAATTTGGGGCCAATATGAGAATTTTATAAAAACGCGACCTCAAAACTTCAAAAACCTGAATCTCTGAACAATTTGGAGAATTTAGGAACTGACCTCATAATTTTTCAAGGTCGGGATATTTATTTATTCAAATTTTAACCCCAAAAGTATTGGTTTTTACAAAACGGGGCTAAATTGTAAAATTTCTTTTTATCAAGGACCTAACTCAAATTATTTTCTTTTACTAAAACAGCCCTGGACCCTCTGACTTCAATTCTTAATTAAAATATTTTATTTTATCAAAAACTCCTTGACTCATCGGACCGCCTTGACCGATTAATACCCGATCGCCGGCGACTTCCATAAATCTTGTGATTTGAATCTATAACGGGACTTATGTTCCACCTAATCTTTCAAGATATCGAAGATTGCTTATCCTCCCGATAATCATCTTCATCCCAATAACTCCGCCAACACCATAATTGCCACTCGCAATTTTTAAAAATTTTCCCGAACCGCTTCCCCTAAATCAATAATACTCGACTACCTGGTTGACTACCTGAACTTGTATTTACTTTCCCCGCTGAGTCAACTTGGTGTGTCGAGCTCACAGAGGAATGGATACGTCGGGGATGGAACCGGCAGCTCGACGCTATTCCACTCTTCCGCCCCATCGCCCTAATCCCGCAATCGAGGGACGGAGTTTGTCAAGGAAGCGGGTCGTAGTACTTGAGGTATAATCATGATTATGATGAATCTGAGCCTTGCTAGCTCCAACGTGGATTTCATCTTTGCCTATGGAGCAATTAGGTGACAGTCTTGGACCATCATGAATGGGGAGTTACAAGGAAGAACGAAGGAATCGCTGTCATCGATCCACACGATTAGGAGTTGAACGGAATGTTTGGTTGGTGCTACACTTCGACGCAACCGCTACTTGTAATGCATGGGTTGGCGCTACATATCGACGCAACCACTAATTGTCTTGTATAGGATTGGCGCTACACACATATGCAATCCCCATGTCTTGCTTGAACCATAATGCCGCGTGACCACGAATTGTTTTCTTAAATCGTATAAGTATATTACTTAATATATTTATCACGACGCTATGGACTATGTGTGAACACATGCATTATACCTCACGCGTTTCATACAACCGTTTTCTCGCATTAACTATTAATATCGCCACACTTGCACACGATCACCCCATCCATTGAGATTTATGTCTCATTCCTCCTCGTTTTCTAACCTTTAGATGAAGAGTTTGCCAAGACATCGAACCTACTGCAGATTGAATCCCTATCAGTAATGAGGAGCGATATTTCCTTTTACTTTTATTTGTTGTTGGACTCCTTCATTTTATTTCTCGTTGGACCGTAAGTTATTTGAGATAATCTTTTGGGTTGTATTCGGATACCGCCGGACTTTAAGATGTAATTTGTACGTGTTTATTTTAATTCATTTGCGCATTAGACTCTATTTTACTTGGAGTTTTGTATCTTTGGTTTAGATCGTTGATTTATTTTGTTTAAGTGATTGATCGTTGTCGCGTCACGTTTGGGCGTGACACATCATCACTACAAGAATTCGGCTGAAAGACAACATATTTTATCCATTGGAAATTAGAATAACCAACTGTTGTCGTAGATGGTGTTGTAAAAGACCCCGCTAATATACAACAGTTATGCTACGGACAAGATATGTTGCCATTAAATGTGAATAACAACTGTTAGGACAACGGTTGAGAATTGTTTTTGTATTTATTTGCGACAGCGGTTGGCAAAAATATATTTAACTATTATTGTTGTTTGATAATAATGGTTTGGTGACAACGCTTATCAATCGTTGTCGGACAATTTAATTACAACGATTCAAAACCTTGTTGTAATTGGTACAAATGATTATAATAACAGTTTTTTAACCCGTTGTGTTTTTCTTTAACACATCTCTTCTACTATGATTCAATGCAAAAATTACACAATAATATTAAAATACAAAAAGACAACATGACTAAAAAAACATGATATTAAAGTGATTGAATTCAATATCTTCAAAATAACCCTATCAAAAAATGTTTAACAAGTATTCTCAAAACTACAAAACATAAAACAAGTGTTAAACAAAATGGTGTGTAATACATTAGAATCTTTGTTTATGGCCAGCTGAAAACTCCAAGACCCTATTCACAAAATCCAAAGATAATTCTTCATCTCATCAACCTGTTAAGCAATTGAAAGAGCATACGCTTTAGCATAATTTCATGTTAGCCATTATTATTAGTTGTACTATTGTAACTCCATTAAAATTAAAAGAAAAAGAAAGATGGAATTATAGTAGTATAAGAATATTCCAAAATATTTGACAAAAAATATATGCCCTGACTGAATCCTAAAGCAAGGATTTAGGCATGGTAATGATGCACCTAATCCATTTTATGATGATCAACCTTTTTTTACCATTCACTAGGCTTGACCATATTAAATCAATATGCCCAAACCAGTTGATTATACTTTAGCGCAGTAAATACCAAACACTCGAACAAACAACTTGAGTTTTCAATGAAAATGTCGTGATCGGATGAGTACGCATCTTTATCAATATATTATATATCAACTCATGAAGTTTAAGAAAAACAAACATCATGGCCACATAGAGCAAGAAATATTCTCTCTTAATAGCAACTTTCGTAATTAGTGTGAAAAATATAGCAGTAAGACATTGTTAAACAGAGATAACAATTAAAATGATGTACGTTCAAGCAATCCACATTACTATCATGTTTCCAAGACTTGCAATTAGGCTTACTACATACGTACCGTGTATACTCTAAAGAATAAAACTCAGACCAGCACCTAACAGGTAGGCTAATCTTTTTGTTTGTGGCAATTAATGGTTATTATAGACATCAACAACTACTTCTTCATTGCAAGTTGAAATTCTAAACAGGAGTATGCATTTAAATTAACAAATAACCCACAAATGCTTTTTAATTCCTTGTTCTTCTATACAGTTCTCATTTCTTATAACTGTGAAGATTTAAGACAAGTCTCAGAGATTTAAAAAGATAATCATGTCCATCAATTCCAATTGATATGCATCCAAAAGGGTGAAACATATTTTCTTGACATGTTACATGAGATATACTGGAATATAAATAATGAACAAGGATGTCACGTATTGATCATTCAATTTGGATAAATAATATATGGAATATATACCATGAATTGTACTCTATCTAAAATGACTTTTTTTCGCATGCCTATTAATTATTCTTTTAGGGATAATTGCACAAAAAAAGAAACACCAACTTTTTGGAACCTTATGTGTTTTATTACACCAAGTAGAAGTGTCATAGAGAGATCAATTGGTCTAGTCTTCTTCAGATGAGATTCTTGTGGTAATTTGTCTTGAAATGTCCAAGAGTTGAGAATATATTGTTGCTAAAAGATGCCTTAAGATTCAATTTATGTTCTTACATTGAACTTATATTCCAGCATACCATAAATTTTACTTCATTTCAAATGCTCCCCCAAAGAGAAATATTCACTAGTTAACATGATAGAATAAACCAAAAATTGGGAAAAAAAACATCTTTATGTTACACGTATAAGTAAACAAATGCACAACATTGGAAGCTAAACATACAACCATTAGAACTCACTTTATCACTAACAAACAAAAGTTCTGAAAGTTCCACTCAAAGTATGTAACAATTGGAGGGTTAAAATTAAACAAGAGTGTTAAAGCATCATAGTACATATAAGAAACAAGTCAAGGAGTAGAGAAACAACATGTCAAACAATTTAAACCATAAATATGCATGCAGATTCATAGTAACTTTTCATCAAACATGTCCTATGCATATCAAATGTTTGCCAATTTATATGCGACGTTATGTCCGAAAAATCCTATTTCCAGTTTCAAGTTAATTGAAACATCAGTTCTTCCCAACTCAATCATTAGACAAGTGCTTAAACACACACAAAAAATTAATTCAGCATGGTAAATTGAAACATCAATGCTCTCCCAGTTCAATCAATAGACAATCGCTTAAACACACACAAAAAAAAAAAATCAATATTCAGCGAAACTAAGCTAACAACAAAGGTCTCAACACTTCGTAGTGCATATTGAAATTACATACCAAATAAGTTTATCAATATCAAGAATTTGTTACGCTTCACGTTTACAAACCATCTTTAGCCTTAATGAGCATGTAAATCGTATTGAAAATGGTGAAATAATGATATCACCCATATGAAACAGTGTGTCGTGAGTGAGGTGAGAGTGGAGCAGTGTCAGCGTCCAAATGTTTGTATGAGTACATGAGCGCAAGGCGGTGGTTGTGTGTGCGTGTGTGAATTGATTGAGAAAAATGACAGATCCGGAAATTGGGACTAGGGTTCTTGTGCTGCAGAGGGATTAATGATTGGCGGCACATCCACCTAGATTCATCTAGGTGGGATTTTTAATAAATAATAAACAAAAAATATATTATATTCTTTCCACTAATAGGCAACGAGTGTTGAAATTGTTGATAAAACTATTGTCTATTATCGAAGTTTTTTTCTTTTAGCCAACTGGTTGTCAATTAGCACATGTTTATCGATAATATACATCGATTCAAGAAACCGTTGTAAGAATTTTTGTCTATTAGAGCAAAAATCAGCTAATAGACAACCTTATGCAAAAATCATTGTTTATTATGGAATTACCGGTGTCTATGAGCATAAAAATCGGCTAATATACAACTATTTTTGGAAAAACCGTTGTTTTAGTGTGAAGCCCCCAATTTTTCAGAGCATATGATTGATCCTTTTGTCGTCTATGTATTTGATCGACTATTTCACCGCGTCACTTTGACGGGTAAATATTAATCATATATATATTTTGTAATTTATTTCATTTTATTTATCACTTGTGATCATGATCATTTATTAATTCTATTTTGCATTTATGATCACTTGATTGATCATTATTACTATTTTTGTATTTATTAGTCACGTTAGAATTTTAAGAGACTATTTATTTTAGAGACTTTACCTTATAGAATTAAGAATTTGATTTAGATTAAGTGATTTTGAGACTTATAAGTGATCAAGGAAATCACTAATTAATTTGGAGATTGATATTATTCATCTATTATCATCAAATTTGGGACAAAAAAATATATGGAATTACCACAATACCCCTATAGTGGACGGTAATGATGAGATTTTTGGAGTAGAAATATCATCCAACTCTTGTACACTTACACCTTATATTAGTCATCTTGTGTATAATTACACCATTAATTCAAACATTATACACATCATCTCATACACCAATTCTTTATTACTATTTTTCCCAACATTCTTCCACTTAACCAACATTCTTCTCAATATTCCCCAACACCATTCAAGCCCATACTTTGACTTGTATTTTCTCTCCCATGCAAGAAGCAAAATTCAAGACACAAATTAAACAAAAAATTTCTCCCCTCTCTCACTCAAAGTGGACAGCCAATATGGCCAAAAATGAACAAATTTGTTCATTTTATCCAACACATTTTGATCTCCAAGCAAAATTCTCCTCCTTCTCTCTAATCTCTCTCTAAAAATCATTCATATCTTCAAATCTTCAAACACAAGTTCTTCATATCTTCAAACCTTCAAGTACCATTCATTCACATCTTCATAGCTTCAAACATAAGACCTTCACATCTTCAAGCATACCTTCATACCTTCAAGAACACCTTCTTCCTATCATCAAACACTCCTTCTTTCTTCAAATAACTAAACCAAAACAAACATTCTTCCTACTTAAAACCATAAAATTCGAACCCCCCTATCTCAAAGGTAAGAAATTCCATTTCTCAATTCAACTTGATATCTTACTACTCATCACCTTCCCTTCTTAATTTAAGTTGAAATTTTGATTCTGAGGTACTTAGAAGACTACTTGAAGACATGCATTCATGGTGGCCAATTTAGAAGACTTGAAGAATAAGTGTTAGAGAAATTGGACTACAAGGTAAGATTTGGACACTAGAGCCCTTCTTTCTTTTTCTTCCTATTTTCTTCAAACTTTAACACCCCTTTTTTTATTTTTGAGAAATAGGGGCTGACCTTAGGTGATTTTTAAGGTGAACCAAAAATCCCAAATTTGAAGCTTCAACTAGATTCAAATCACTTACTACACAAGGTAAAGTGTAGTATTTCTAATTTTCTTATCTTCATTTTTTTTTTGCTTAATTTTTCACTCATTTTTCCTAACTCTATATTTTTTATATTTCTTGACTTAGGGGCTGACCTAAGTGACCTCAAACCAAGTTGTGAAATTATCCTTTTTATTTCACAATTTTCCAAATTTAAGGTGGGTGGAAAAATCCTTTCAACTTCTAGGTGCTTTTGTTAAATGCATGTAGTGTTTTGATCATGAGCACTTGAGATATGTATATTTTATATATTGCATGTTAATTTTATAAATCAAGTTATGAAATTTCTCAAGTGTTGCTCAAAAATGCTATTTATTGAAATTTAGGTGCATGCATTTACAATTTAATGTTCTATTTGATGAATTCTTGTATGAAATGAACATGCATGTGTATGAACCTTGAAATCCATGTTTTGTATGACTTATAACCTGGAAAAGTCGAGCATAATTGATTAAATTTCAATTTTTGGACTTAAAATGCAAAAATGGAAAGTTGGTGGACTTAATTGCAAGAAAATAAAACTTAAGGGACCCCTCTGCAAATTTCGAATTTTGGGACTATATTGTAATTTTTGAAACTGTACCAGACCTTAATTTTAAAATTTGGAATTTTAATTCTTAAGGGATTGGAAATGAAATATTTTAAATGTATTCCAAAAATCCAAATTTTTAGAGCTTGGAAAGTAGTTTTACTAAAATTGAGGGACCGAATTGTAAAAGATTAAACTTGAGGACCCAAATGAAATTTCCAGGACTTATACATCCCATGTACCTGGAATTACTAATTTAACTATAGCTTAATTATATTTTGGATCCAAGGTTCAAATTTCATAACAATTGGACCCCTAAAAACCTTAAAGGCAATTATTTCAAAATGGGACAAAAATGAGATTTTCAAAAGTTAAAGGACCTACACTTATTTATTTTAAAAACTTCTTTTCTCTCAATATCCTACTAACCTTAGTGACAGTTTCCAACTGGAATCACCTTAAAAGCCCTTCCGGATTTTAAGTTCCAATTATTTTAAACTTAGGGCCCGAAATGACAATTTAAGCAAATTTGGGGCCAATGTGAGAATTTTATAAAAACTCGACCTCAAAACTTTAAAAACCTGAATCTCTGAACAAATTAGAGAATTTAGTAACTGTCCTCATAATTTTTCAAGGTCGGGATATTTACCGATTCAATTTTTAACTCCAAAAGTATTGGTTTTTACAAAACGGGGCTAATTGTAAATTTTCTTTTTATCAAGGACCTAACTCAAATTATTTTCCTTTTACTAAAATAGCCCTGGACCCTCTGACTTTAATTGTTTTATTTTCTCAAAAAAAATCCCTTGACTTATCGGATCGTCTTGTCCGATTAAAACCCGATCGCGGGACGACTTCCTAGTCTTGCAATTTCAATACTATAACGGAACTTATGTTACACCTAATATTTCAAGATATCGAAGATTGCTTATCCTCCCGATAATCATCTTCATCCAAATAACTCCACCAACGCGATAATTGCCACTCGCGATTTTCGAAAACTTTCCTGAACTGCTTCCCTGAATCAATAATACTCGACTATCTGGTTGAATACCTAAACTTGTATTTACTTTCCTGCCTGAGTCAACTTGGTGTGTCGAGCTCACAGTCCGAGCCTTGCAAGCTACACTGTGGATTTTGTCTTTGCCTATGGAGCGATAAGGTGACAGGTCTTGGACCATCTTGCTCGGGGAGTTACAAGGAAGAACGAAGGAATCGCTGTCTGATCACACGATTCCGGAGTTGATCGGACCCATTTGGTTGGCGCTATAAATCCGTATGCAACCGCTACGTGTATTGCATTGGTTAGCACTACAAATCCGTACGCAACCATTAATTGTCTTGCATAGGATTGGCGTTACATTCCGTACGCAATCCTACCTGTTTTGCCTGAATCACATAGTGTTTGTGTGACCACGAACTGTTATCTTAAACTGTATAAGTATATTAGTTAAATATTTTATCACGACGCTTGTGGACTGTGTGTGAATTCATGCATCATATATCACGCGTTTTCATACAACTGTTTTCTCGCATTAACTATATATTTCCACACTTGCACACGATCACGCCATCCACTGAGATTTCTGTCTCATCCCCTCCTGTTTTCTAACCTTTAGATGAGGACTTTGTTGAAGATGTTGAACCTACCACGGACTGAGCTCCGGTTCTCCGCTTGTCGGACTTACTACCTGCTGTTGTTGTTGTTGCTGGACTTATTTCTTGTATTTCCTGTTGGACTCTTTTATTCTCTTTTCATTCTGGTCTGTAACTAAAGGGCGTAGGACCCTTTGACTAATAAGTTGTTATCTTTAGTTGATTTCGGGGATGTAATTTGGATGATTGTTGGACTGTAAGTTGTAACTCGTACTTGTTCTTTATTTCCGCTGCTATTTGACTCTGTTTCATTGGGTTTTCGTTGATATTATCTAGACAATTTGGTTTATTTGTATTTAAGTTGTCGATCATCGTCGCGTCCCGACTGGGGTGTGACAGTTAGATTGGTATCAGAGCTCCGCTAGTAAGATGGAAACTTACACCGAGCTGACCCAGGATATGACCCTCGGTCTGTGTTTTGGGTACTACCGCGATTTGACTAATTAAGTGTGAAATTGATTTCAAATTGGCATAGAACCGTCTTATTGATGTTTAAACTAAGTTAGAACGCATATTTCGAGGTTCCAGAGTCATACTTGTCTTGACTTAGTTGACTCTTGACTGACTTTCTTTGTTCATTCTTTCCTTATTCTCTCCTTATCTTTCCTTTACCTTTGACTGATCCGTCTTAGTTTTGTTTGATCAGGATGGAGCCGGCGCCACCTTCTTGGTGGGATGTTTATCAGGCCCGTGCCGAGCGGGAGTACTATCGGGCACTTACTACTCACTGGCACTGGGAGAGTATTTGAGCGACCTCAAAGTTGTCCGAGGAGCGCCAGCTTAACAGGGACTTAACACAGCGCTTGGCAAGGAGCCAAGACGGAAAGAACGAGTTGACCATCATCATTAAGGACCTCGACAACACCATACGGGCGCGGGAGGATTAGATACAGATTATCCAGGAGCGCCTGGATAATGTGCGAGAGAGAATGAAGAGAGCAAGTGACGGCCGCCAGAAGTGACAGATGGACGCCCACATGTCTCGGGACACCATTGAGCACTTGGAGGAGACCCTCATCAAGCAGATGACCTTGATAGAGGACCTTACACAGGCCCTAGCCCAGCGAGACGCTGCTCTGGAGGCTACTTTGGCAGCTAATGCACAGCCATTGCCACCTCCCGAGGTGGAGCCCGTACTCGACGCTGAGGAGGACCCCGAGGAGGACCCCGAGGAGGATCCTGAGGAGGATCCAGTCGAGGTCGGAGAGCCTGAGGCACTTGAGGCTGCTCCGCTTGATGATGCACAAGGATTCAAGCAGTGGTTGGATTTCGTTGATTAGCCTGAGGTCGAGGCGCCACCTCAGCCCAACCATGCCCCGATTATGGACGTAGCTGCTAGTGACGATGATGGCGATCTCACTGAGTAGTTATCTTGATTGTCAGTTTGTGCTTTCGTTGTTGTAGACACTTATTCCATTATGTTGTACCTTGTTTTCTGTTGTATTGGATTCAGTTGTATTTAGATTCAGATGTATCTTTGACTGAGTCTTACTATGGTTGTACTTCATGGGTGTATTCAAATTTTACATTAATGTATATGACTTTGCTATTTATTCAGTGTCTTCTATTTTGTTGTTACTTTCCCTACGAAATAACTTGCTTTACGCGAATAATTATTGTATTCATTTACTCGTGGATCGCAACTAACACTTCCAGATACAGAATGGCTGAACATCGTGGACGTGGGAGACCTCGCCGAGTTCCCCAAGGGAATGACGACGTACCCAGGGACCGGGTACCCTCCCCTGAATTACCACCGCCTCCTCCACCTGTTGCAGGAGACAACATGATTGCACAGTCCCTACAACAAATACTGGTTTTTATGAGGCAACAAACGGAACCTCAACACCGATCTCCCGAACCCACCAGAGAGGCGAACCATCGCACTTTGGAGCGTTTCCTACAGTTCGACCCACAAGCTTTCTTAGGAGAGACAGACGACTTAAAAGCAGAAGAATGGATAGAGAAACTGGAAAATATCTTCAATGCTTTCCAATATTCAGATGAGCAGAAAGTCACACTCGTCGTTTTTCGTCTAGAATCGACTGCTAGAGACTGGTGTAGGGCAGTTGAGAGAAGATGGGAACAAGACCGAGTAGCGAACATGGGGAAATTTCTTGGCGAGTTCAATGAGCGAAGACATTCCACAAGGTTGTGAAAGAGGCACGCCGGTATGAATTCCATAGGTTGAGGGGGAACATGTCCGTAGCTCAAGATGAGTCCGAATTTTATCGATTGTCCAAGTATGCTCTGGGGACAATCAGTACAGAAGAGGACAAACTTTACAAGTTCACACGAGGATTGAAGTTGTAACTTCAAAAACAATCTGTTGATTGTTGAATCGACAACCTACTCGGCCGCGGTAAAGCGACTCTTCGATCAGTCGGGATCGAACCGTATTGGGATGATTCAGCAGAGTAGGCCATCAAACAGTCTCAAGAGGATAGCTGTGGGACAACCATCTAAATAGCCTGCTAAGTTTCAGAAGGGACCAGTTAGAAAGATAGATAAAAGAAAAGGACCAGTACAAGGAAAGCCGGGTCAAGTGTGTGCACATTGCCAGAAACCGGGACATACTGCCAATGACTGTTGGTGTAAATAGGGAAAGTGTTTGAACTGTGGTAGTAATCAGCACCAGCTGAAAGATTGCCCGAAATACGAAGACCGAACCAAACAGGTGCAACCTCAGAAGCCGGGCAATGGCCAGGGTAATCGGGCAAGGATGCCCGCTCGAGCATTTGCACTCGCCGGACATGAGGCTTCGAAGGCAACAGACGTGGTGGATGGTGCGCTCCTAGTATCTAACCGCTACGCTAAAATACTATTGACCCTGGATCAACGCATTCATTTGTCCCATCGCATTTTGTAAACAAACTGCATGCATGCATGGAACATATGCCCATATGTCTAGAAGTGTCAACTCCTATGGGCGCGAGCCAGATAACAGATATTATCTATAATGCATGCGAAGTTAAGATTGATGAGATAAATTTTCCTACCGATTTGATCTTATTACCTATATCCGAATACGACGTGATATTGGGAATGAACTGGTTGTCTGCACACCATGCACAAATGGACTGCCATAACAAGTCCATTAAGCTATATGAACCCAGAAAGCCCAAAGTGGAAATTTTGGGAAGGGCACGAGTTAAGATTGCCCCAATCATTTCCGCAATGAAAGCGAGGAAGGCGGTCACCAGAGGGGCACAAGGGTACTTGGCGTTTGTAATTAACAAACCCAAGGTTGAGACACAAATTAACCAAGTACCTATAATATTAGAATACACGGATGTATTTCCACAAGAACTCACCACTGTCCCTCCAGATAGGGAAGTCGAGTTCACCATCGAGGTATTACCGGGAACCACCCCGATTGCTAGAACACCGTATAGAATGGCTCCTCTTGATTTGCAATAGTTGAAGACTCAACTACAGAAGCTGATGGATGTGGGATTTATCCGACCGAGCACGTCTCGTCGGGGAGCACTGTCTTATTTGTCAAAAAGAAGGATGGCACATTAAGACGTATAGATTATCGTGGTCTTAATAGCGTGACCATCAAGAACAAATATCCCCTTCCGAGGATAGACGAACTGTTTGATCAACTTCAAGGAGCGACAGTGTACTCGAAGTTTGATTTACAACAAGGATATTACCAACTAAAGATCCGCGAAGAAGATATTTTGAAAACTGCATTTCAAACTCGATATGGACACTACGAGTTTGTAGTGATGCCTTTCGGTCTGACGAACGCACCAGCAACGTTTGTGGACCTGATACATCGAGTCTTTCAACCTTATTTGGATCAATTCGTAGTGATATTCATTGATGACATACTCGTATACTCTAAGTCTAGAGAAGAGCATGAACGTCATCTGGAAATCATTTTGGAGACACTACGAGAGCATAAGTTGTATGCCAAATTCAGCAAGTGCGAATTTTGGCTTAGTGAAGTCGCGTTCTTGGGACACATAGTATCCGGCACCGGGATTGCCGTAGATCCTTCGAAGGTACAAACAGTGGTTGAATGGAAACAACCCGAGTCTGTAACGGAGATTAGGAGTTTCCTAGGACTAGCTGGATATTATCGAAGATTTATCCAGGGTTTCTCCAAGATAGCCGGACAGCTCACTCCACTAACCCAGAAGCAAGTCAAGTTTGAGTGGAATGACAAATGCGAAGCTAGTTTCCAAGAGCTGAAGAAATGACTTACTACAACTCCAGTCTTAGCTCTTCCAAAGGGAACATAAAATTTTGTCGTCTACAAAGTGATGCATCAAAGGAAGGACTAGGAGCAAGGTGCTCATGCGGGGAAGGAAAGGTCATCGCTTATGCATCACGAAAGCTCAAACCGTATGAAGTCAATTATCCAACGCATGACTTGGAATTGGCTGCGATAGTGTTCGCGTTAAAGAAATGGAGACACTATCTCTACGGAGCAACATTCACGGTTTTCACAGATCATAAGAGCTTGAAGTATCTATTCTCCGCAAAGATCTCAACTGAGGCAACGGAGATGGATGGAGTTGATTGAGGACTATCACTTTGATATTCAATACCATCCAGGGAAAGCTAACGTAGTAGCTGACGCTTTGAGTAGAAAGGCGAGCTTAGCCAAACTTATGATTCGAGAGTGGGAATCATTAGAAGAGCTGAGCAATTGGAATCTAACGAGAACCAATACTCATATTTCATGTGCTAACATTTTAGTTAAACCCGATCTGCTGAATGAGATCAAAGAAGCACAATGGAGAGATGTGCGTCTTCAAAAACTGAAGGAGAAAATACTTAAAGGAGAGAGATCAGAATTCTCGGTACATGAAGATGGGGTTATCAGATTTCAGAATCGAGTTTGCATACCGAGTGACGAGCAGATTAGGAATAAAATCCAGCAGAGGCACACCGTTCGAAATACACCATACATCCTGGAGGAAACAAGATGTATAAGGACTTGAAACAACATTACTGGTGGGTAAACATGAAGAACCAGGTAGCAGAGTTCGTTGCGAGATGTTTGACTTGTCAACGAGTAAAAGCTGAACACCAACGACCATCTGGTTTACTACAACCGTTGAGAATTCCCGAGTAAAAATGGGAACACATAACAATAGACTTCGTGACGGATCTACCAAGGACCAGAGGAGGCCATGATGCTATTTGGGTAGTCGTAGACCGACTCACGAAATCTGCACACTTCTTACCCATGAAGAAAACGGACAGCTTGCAGAAACTTGCGCAAATTTACATCCGAGAGATCATCCGACTGCATGGAGTGCTAGTTGACATAGTGTCAGACAGAGACCCGAGGTTTGTCTCCATATTTTGGAAGTGCTTGCACGAGGAATTGGGTACCTCGCTAAGTCTCAGCACGGCAGCACATCCACAAACTGATGGACAGTATGAGCGAACGATTCAAACCCTGGAAGATATGTTGCGAGCCTGCACATTGGATTTCCAAGGAAGTTGGGATTCGCACTTACCATTGGCCGAGTTCGCCTACAATAACAGCTATCAGGCCACGATTGGGATGGCACCCTACGAGGCATTATATGGGCGAAAATGTTGATCCCCACTACACTGGAAGATTGATGACCAATGGACTCCGAAAGAGAAACAAAAGTCGCCCTCGATTCCAAAGGTCGACTTAGTTCAGGAAGACATGGAGAAGGTCAAGCTGATCAAGGAGCGGATTCGCACAGCTCAGAGCCGCCAAAAGAGTTACGCGGACAAAAGAAGAAAGGATTTGGAATTTGAAGTCGGAGATGAAGTATTTCTCAGACTCTCACCACGGAAAGGATTGATCAATCCGAAGAAAGGAGGCAAGTTGAGTCCGAGATATGTTGGACCTTACAAGATTTTTCAGAGAATCGGAAAGTTAGCCTACCGACTCGAGTTACCAGCACTATATGCGGGAATGCACGATGTATTCCACGTATCAAGATTGAAGAAGTATCAACTAGATCCCGAACATATCATCACTCGTGATACTCCTCATCTAATGGAAAATTTATCCTACACCGAGAGGCCGATCCGAATCATTGATAAACAGATACGTCAGTTGCGTAAGAGGGAGATTCCGATGGTTAAAGTGGTATGGCAGAACCACAACCGAGATGGAAACGCAACATGGGAGATGGAAGAAGAAATGAGGAATCAATATGCAGAACTATTCTGAAGAGAATTTGGGGACCAAGTTCTTTTAAGGAGGGGAGGATGTGAAACCCCCGATTTTTCCGAGCATATGATTGATCCTTTTGTCGTATATGTATTTGATCGACTATTTTACCGCGTCACTTTGACGGATAAATATTAATGATATATATATATATATATATATATATTTTGCAATTTATTTCATTTTATTTATTACTTGTGATCATGATCATTTATTAATTCTATGATCACTTGATTGATCATTATTACTATTTTTGTATTTATTAGTCACCTTAGAATTTAAGAGACTATTTATTTTAGAGACTTTACCTTATAGAATTAAGAATTTGATTTAGAGTAAGTGATTTTGAGACTTATAAGTGATCAAGGAAATCACTAATTAATTTGAAGATTGATATTATTCATCTATTATCGTCAAATTTGGGACAAAAAATATATAGAATTACCACAATACCCCTATAGTGGACGGCAATGATGAGATTTTTGGATTAGAAATATCATCCAACTCTTGTACACTTACACCTTATATTAGTCATCTTGTGTATAATTACACCATTAATTCAAACATTATACACATCATCTCATACACCAATTCTTTATTACTATTTTTCCCAACATTCTTCCACTTAACCAACATTCTTCTCAATATTCCCCAACACCATTCAAGTCCATACTTTGACTTGAATTTTGTCTCCCATGCAAGAAGCAAAATTCAAGACACAAATTAAACAAAAAATTTCTCCCCTCTCTCCCAATATGGCCAAAAATGAACAAATTTGTTCATTTTATCCAACACATTTTGATCTCCAAGCAAAATTCTCCTCCTTCTCTCTAATCTCTCTCTAAAAATCATTCATATCTCCAAATCTTCAAACACAAGTTCTTCATATCTTTAAACCTTCAAGTTCCATTCCTTCACATCTTCATAGCTTCAAACATAAGACCTTCACATCTTCAAGCATACCTTCATACCTTCAAGAACACATTATTCCTATCATTAAACACTCCTTCTTTCTTCAAACAACTAAACCAAAACAAACATCCTTCCTACTTAAAACCATAAAATTTGAACCCCCTATCTCAAAGGTAAGAAATTTCATTCCTCAATTCAACTTGATATCTTACTACTCATCACCTTATCGTCTTAATTTAAGTTGAAATTTTGATTTTGAGGTACTTAGAAGACTACTTGAAGACATGCATGCATGGTGGCCAATTTAGAAGACTTGAAAAATAAGTGTTAGAGAAATTGGATTAAAAGGTAATATTTGGACACTAGAGCCCTTCTTTCTTTTTCTTCCTGTTTTCTTCAAATTTTAACACCCATTTTTCATTTTTGAGAAATAGGGGCTGACCTTAGGCGATTTTGAAGGTGAACCAAAAATCCCAAATTTGAAGCTTCAACTAGTTTCAAATTGTAGTATTTCCAATTTTCTTATCTTCTTTTTTTTCTTAATTTTTCACTCATTTTTCCTAACTTTATATTTTTCATATTTCTTGACTTAGGGGCTGACCTAAGTGACCTCAAACCAAGTTGTGAAATTATCCTTTTTATTTCACAATTTTCCAAATTTAAGGTGGGTGGAAAAATCCTTTCAACTTCTAGGTTCTTTTGTTAAATGCATGTAGTGTTTTGATCATGAGCACTTGAGATATGTATATTTTACATATTGCATATTAATTTTATGTATCAAGCTATGAAATTTCTCAAGTGTTGCTCAAAAATGCTATTTATTGAAATTTAGGTGCATGCATGTACAATTTAATGTTCTATTTGATGAATTCTTGTATGAAATGAACATGCATGTGTATGATCATTGAAATCCATGTTTTGTATGACTTATAACCTGGAAAAGTCGAGCATAATTATTTAAATTTCAATTTTTGGATTTAAAATGCAAAAATGGAAAGTTGGTGGACTTAATTGCAAGAAAATAAAACTTAAGGGACCCCTCTGTAAATTTCGAATTTTGGGACTGTACTCAGGTTAAAAAATGACTTTTGGACATTTTATTAAAGTTTTAAGAGTTTTAAGATAAATAAAATCAACCTTTAAAAGCCCAAAGACTAGATTGTAAAATTTTAGAAGTTTAAGGGCTACTTTGTAATTTTTGAAACTGTACCAGACCTTTATTTTAAAATTTGGAATTTTAATTCTTAAAGGACTGGAATGACATATTTTAAATGTATTCCAAAAATCCAAGTGTTTAGAGCTTGGAAAGTAGTTTTACTAAAATTGAGGGACCAAACTGTAAAAGATTAAACTTGAGGACCCAAATGAAATTTACAGGACTGATACAGCCCATGTACCTGGAATTACTAATTTAAATATAACTTAATTATATTTTGTACCCAAGGTTCAAATTTCATAACAATTGGACCCCTAAAAACTTCAAAGGCAATTATTTCAAAATGGGACAAAAATGAGATTTTCAAAAGTTAAAGGACCTACACTTATTTCTTTTAAAAGCTGCTTTTGACCCAATATCCTACTAACCTTAGTGACATTTTCCAACTGGAATCACCTTAAAAGGCCTTCCGGTTTGTGAGTTCCAATTATTTTAAACTTAGGGCCCGAAATGACAATTTTAGCAAATTTGGGGCCAATGTGAGAATTTTATAAAACCTCGACCTCAAAACTTTAAAAACCTGAATCTCTGATAAATTTAGAGAATTTAGGAACTGAGCTCATAATGTTTCAAGGTCGGGATATTTATTTATTCAATTTTTAACCCCAAAAGTATTAGTTTCTACAATACGGGGCTAATTGTAAATTTTCTTTTTATCAAGGACCTAACTCAAATTATTTTCCATTTACTAAAACAGCCCTGGACCCTCTGACTTTAATTATTTTATTTTCTCAAAAAATATCCCTTGACTTATCGGATCATCTTGACCGATTAATACCCGATCGCGGGACGACTTCCTCGTCTTGCAATTTCAATTCTATAACGGGACTTATGTTCCACCTAATCATTCAAGATATCGAAGATTGCTTATTCTCCCGATAATCATCTTCATCCAAATAACTCCACCAACGCAATAATTGCCACTCGCGATTTTCGAAAAGTTTCCTGAACTGCTTCCCTGAATCAATAATACTCGACTGCCTGGTTGAATACCTGAACTTGTATTTACTTTCCTGCCTAAGTCAACTTGGTGTGTCGAGCTCACAGTCGGAATGGATACATCGGGGATGGAACCGGGCAGCTAGGCTGCTATTCCACTCTTCCGGCCCCATAGTCCTAATTCCGCAACTAAGGGACGAAGTTTGTCCAAGGCTAGCGGGTCGTAGTACTTGAGGAATAATCATGATTATGACAAATCCGACCCTTGCAAGCTACACTGTGGATTTTGTCGTTGCCTATGGAGCGATAAGGTGACAGGTCTTGGACCATCTTGCTCGGGGAGTTACAAGGAAGAACGAAGGAATCGCTGTCTGATCACACGATTCCGGAGTTAATCGGACCCATTTGGTTGGCGCTATAAATCCGTACGCAATCGCTATGTGTATTGCATTGGTTAGCGCTACAAATCCGTACGCAACGATTAATTGTCTTGCATAGGATTGGTGTTACATTCCTACGCAATCCTACCTGTCTTGCTTGAATCACATAGTGTTTGTGTGACCACGAACTGTTTTCTTAAACTGTATAAGTATATTACTTAAATATTTTATCACGACGCTTGTGGACTGTGTGTGAATTCATGCATCATATATCATGCGTTTTAATACAACTGTTTTCTCGCATTAACTATATATTGCCACACTTGCACACGATCACCCCATCCACTGAGATTTCTGTCTCATCCTCTCTCGTTTTCTAACCTTTAGATGAGGACTTTGTTGAAGATGTTGAACCTACCATGATCGAGCTCCCGTGCTCCGCTTGTTGGACTTACTACCTGTTGTTGTTGTTGTTGCTGGACTTATTTCTTGTATTTCCTATTGGACTCTTTTATTCTCTTTTCATTCCGGTCTATAACTGAAGGGCGTAGGACCCTTTGACTATTAAGTTGTTATCTTTAGTTGATTTCGGGGATGTAATTTGGATGATTGTTGACCCAAGAAAGTTGTAACTCGTACTTGTTCTTTATTTAATTTTTGCTATTTGACTCTGTTTCATTGGGTTTTCGTTGATATTCGTCTAGACTGTTTGGTTTATTTGTATTTAAGTTGTGAATCGTCGTCGCGTCCCAACTGGGGCGTGACATTTAGAGTTAAAGACAACATAAATTACCAAAAAACTGTTGTATTTTTAGTGTTGTAGTTAATGCACATTTTTCTTGTAGTGTCATTATTTAATAATCAGGAAAATAGTTTTATCGGTCCCGAATTTCAACTACTTGGAGATTTCGTCCTTCAATTAGTCACCTTTTAATTTTTGTCAAATATCTTTCAAAATTTGGGACATTTAGTCCTATTTTGACGAAAATTGTGTAATTGTACCGTAATTGCTAACTAGGACCGATGGATGCTAATTTGTCTAAGAGATTTAGAGAATTTGGTCATTTGCCACAAAAATTGACTTGTCAAATCACCAGAAATTGACACACAAAGTTTGAGGATTTTTAATGTTTTTGTGGGAATCTCGGCACCAAAATCACTAAAATTCCACATTTTGTTTTGATATGTTTGCACCTAACTAGTCATATATAGCAAGTTCCGATAAAATTACACAATCTTGGTCAAAATAGGACTAAATGTTCAATTTTTTAAAAGATATTGGATTGAATAAAATTACTACTAAGAGGACTGAGACTCCAATGGTCTAAGTTACATGACCAAATAAATTATTTTCCCTTTACTATTCTCAGCTGGTACCGTAATATGTTTTAATTTGTTCATATGTTTAACTTATCATGAAATTATCAAATATAAATTTCATGATTCAAAATACGATGACTTCATTGATAGTAAAGAATAAAATGGTGAATATGGTCAAATTTTAATGCAAACGTTTACTTATTCTTAAGTTTGTAATAATCTAACTCAATATGTTACTTTTAACTTAAAGGTTTGATATCTATTACTTTCTGAATCATTTACGTAGTCGCACATAAAATTATTTCCTATATAGGAACTAGTTATTACTACACATGACACGTGGAAAAAATTCAGAAAAACAAGATATAATATCTTTTTTGAATAAACACTCGGATATCTATATTGTCTTTAGTATTAATTAATTTGTATTTCTACCCTTCAAAAGTATTTATACAAGCATTATTTCAATGGCAACACGAGTTATAATCTAACTCAATATGTAATTGTACCTTCACAAAGTAGTATTTGTTAATTTTTGAATTATTGACGTAATTGCACATAAAACTATAATTCTAGTTACTACACATCTACATGCCGTACACGTGGAAAAAGTTCAAAAGATAAAAGATACCATCCTTTTGGGGAAAAATACTAGATTATCAATATTTTCTTTAATATTAAGTTTTATTTCTATTTCCCTCAAAAAAAAAGTTTTATTTCTATTCTTCAATGGTAGTTTTGATATATATATATATGTATATATATATAACCAACTAAATATATATTAAATTTTTATTAATTTTTTTGTATGTGATTTCTTGTATGCATGATATATTATTTAGTGGTCAAATAGGTAATGATATTACAAATTACAAATTTTTATAATAAGAGGATTTCGTTTCTATGACTTGATAGTATTATATTTAACACTTTTGAAATTTGAATGTCAATTAATTAACACCTGTTTTGAAATATTGAATTGGGCACTGCATTAAATAAATCATTCCACATTTTAAAATGAACCAATATTTATATGAGAATTCCCTAAAGACAAATTAAATTGAATTCACACCGTTAGTGAGGCTCTAAACAAAATTCATCAAAATGTCAAAATAGATTCACCATATCGATGAAATTTATCCCAATGATATGATAAAACAAAATAGGCAAAATTGCATAATTGGTCCTCTAACTAGATGGCGGTAGCAAAAAGGTCTTGTAAAAATCACATTTTGCAAAAAAGTCCTGCAACTATCGCAAACCCTCGATTTTTGTCCTGCAAAATGCACGCGCGGTTGCAAAATTGTCATGTAATTATAAGAAAATCTCAATTTTGGTACTAATTTTCCTGGTTCTCAATCACGTAAACGGTTCTCAATTTTGGTTCTAATTTCACTGGATTTCAATCATATAAATGGCACATGTACCAATTTTCGATGGCATTAGGACAAAAATTGAGATTTTTATATCGTAGTTCCAGTACAATCTTGCAAATCATGCATTTTAGAGGATCAAAATTGAGATATTTATATAGTTTCATGATGTTTTTGCAAAATGTAATTTTTACATGACCTTTTTACTACTGTCCTATAGTTATATAACTAATTTTGCAATTTTACCAACAAAATATATGAATGAACTCAACATCATTTCAAATCATGTTATTTGTTGAATGTCTCTTTTTTATTTACACGTCTTGAAATTGTGATAATGGATAAAAATTAATTAATCCAAAATTTTTTGGGTAGAGATAGTCATATAGTATAAAATGCTATAATATTATTCCCTAATTCAGAACATAGAAACATGTACGCAAAAAAAAAAAAGATTATATCCTATACATTAGTTGATATAAACATCACTTTTACGCTGGAAAAAGAACAATTTATGTATCTGTTTGATAAATGGTTTTATCATGATTTTGTTTTTATACCAAAACAATGTTTTTAATGGTTGTCCAAATACTCCTAAATGATTTAAAATGGTTTTAATATTTTCCGGAGCATTTTTTCAAGTTTATTTTCGACAATATTGGACAACACATTTAATGATTTTGTGTCAATGAATTTTTTACATTGAAACTATGTTTCTAAATGTTGTCCTAATACTCCAATCTGTGAAGCCCCGATTTTTCCGAGCTATTAATTGATCCTTATTGTCGTTTATACTTTTGATCGACTATTTTACCGCGTCATTTTGACGGGTAATTATTAATAATATATACATTTTGTATTTTCTTTTATTTTATTTAATTACTTGTGATCATGATCTTATTTAATTCTATTCCTCATTTATGATCACTTGATTGATCATTATTACTATTTTTGTAATTATTAGTCACCTTAGAATTTAAGAGACTATTTATTTTAGAGACTTTTACCTTATAGAATTAAGATTTTGATTTAGATTAAGTGATCATGAGACTTACAAGTGATCAAGGAAATCACTAAATATTTTGGAGATTGATATATTTCATCTATTATCATCAAATTTGGGACAAAAAAAAATATATGGAATTACCACAATACCCTTGAAGTTGACGGCCAACATGGTATTTTTGGAGTAAAAATATCATCCAACTCTTGTACACCTACACCATATATTAGTCATCTTGTGTATAATTATATCATTAATTCAAATATTATACACATCATCTTATACACCAATACTTTATTACTATTTTTCCCAACTTATTCCCACTTTACCAACATTCTTCTCAATATTCCCCAACACCATTCAAGCCCATACTTTGACTTGCAAATTGTCTCCCATGCATGAGGCAAATTGCAAGACACAATTTGAACAAAATTTTCTCTCCCTCTCTCCTTGGTGTGGACGGCCATATGGCCTATTACACACAAAAAAAAAATTCATCTCATTTCATCTAACACATTAATTCTCTAACAAAAATACTCCTCCTTCTCTCTAAAAACTCCCAACTTCTCTCTATTCTTCCTTTCACTTTCTTCTTCTATACTTAGAAAATTTTCAAGATTTTTCCTCCCTATTCTTCACAAAAATCGAACCAAACTATACCAAGGTAAGAAATTTTATCTTCAATCCATTTTTGATATCACATTGTTCATCTCTTCCACCTTCTTAACTTAAGTTTGAATTTGGTTTGGAGGTACATTTAGAAGACCTTGAAGATTAGAGCTTGACAACATTTATGAAGAAGGACCTCAAGCTTGAAGAATAAATAGTAGAGGAAATTAGACTACAAGGTAAGAATTGAGTACTAGACCCCTTCTTCCCTATTCTTTCTATTTTTTTTTTCAAATTTTAACACCCCTTTTTCATTTTTGAGAAATAGGGGCTGACCTTAGGAGATTTTGGAGTTGAGCCAAAAATTCCAAATTTTAAGCTTCAACTAGTCTCCAAACATCTACTACACAAGGTAAAGTGTAGTCCTTTTCATTTCCTTATTTCCTTCTTTTTTTCCTTAATTTTTCTCTCATTTTTCTAACTCCAAATTTTGATATTTTCTTGACTTAGGGGCTGACCTAAGAAGCCTCATCCAAAAATTGTGAAATTATCCTTTTATTTCACAATTTCCAAATTTAAGGTGGGTGGAAAAATATTTTCCAACTTTTAGGTGTTTTGATTAAATGCATGTAGAAAATTTGATCATGAGCCTTGAGATATATATAATCTATGTATTGCATGTCAATTTTATATATCAAATCATGAAAATTCTCAAGAGTTGCTCAAAATTGCTATTTATTGAATTTTAGGTGCATGCATGTACACTTTAATGTTTTAATTGATGAATTCTTGTATGTATTGGACATGCATGTGTATGATCTTTAAAATCTATGTTTTGGATGCCTTATAACCTGGAAAAGTCGAGCATAATTGATTATATTTCAATTTTGGACTTAAAAATGTAAAAATGGAAAGTTGGTGGACTAAATTGCAAGAAAATAAAAGTTAAAGGATCCCTCTGCAAATTTCGAAATTTGGGACTGTACTCAGGTTCAAAAATGACTTTTGGACATTTTAATAAAGTTTTAAGAGTTTTAAGATAAATAAAATCAACCTTTAAAAGCCCAAGGACTAGATTGTAAAATTTTGAAAGTTTAAGGGCTACTTTGCAATTTTTAAAAAAAACTGTACCAGACCTTAACTTTAAAATTTTAAATTTTTACTCTTAAGGTACTGGGAATTACATATTTTAAAAGTATTCCAAAAATTCAAGTGGTTAGGGCTTGGAAAACAATTTTTCTAAAATTGAGGGACTAATGTGTAAAATACTAAACTTGAGGACCCAAATGAAATATCCAGGACTTATTCAGCCCATGCACCTGAAAATACTAATTTAACTATAAATTAATTATATTTTGGACCCAAGGTTCAAATTTCATAACAATTGGACCCCTAAAAGCCTTAAAGGCAATTATTTCAAAATGGGACAAAAATGATATTTTCAAAATTTAAAGGAACTGCACATATTTCCTTTAAAAACTGTTTTTCTCTCAATATCCTACTAACCTTAGTGATATTTTCCAACTAGAATCACATTAAAATCCCTTCCGGTTTGTGAGTTCCGGATTTTTAAAACTTAAGGTCCGAATTGGCAACTTTTACAAATTTGGGGCCAATATGAGAATTTTACAAAATCTCGACTTCAAAATTTTAAAAACCTGAATCTCTGGAAAATTTGGAGAATTTAAGAACTGACCTCTTAATTTTTCAAAGTCGGGATATTTAGTTATTCAATTTTTAACCCCAAAAGTGTTAGTTTTTACAAAATGGGGCTAAATTACAATTTTTCTTTTATAAAGGACCTAACCCAAATTTTTTTCTCTTTTACTAAAATAGCCCTAGACCCTCTGACTTGGAGATTTAATTAAAGTATTTTATTTTCTCAAATCACTTGACTTATCGGATCAATTTGACCGATTAATACCCGATCGCGGAGCGACTTTCTCGCCTTGCGATTTTGAATCTATAACGGGACTTATGTTCTACCTAATCTTTCAAGATATCAAAGATTGCTTATCCTTCCGATGATCATCTTCATCCAAATACTCCACCAACACCATAATTGCCACTCGCATTTTTCAAAAATTTTCCTAAAACTACTTCCCTGAATCAATAATACTTTTGCCTGGTTGGATGCGTAATTGTAATTACTTTCTGCTCGAGTCAACTTGGTGTGTCGAGCTCGGGGCCGGAATTGATACGTCGGGGTTGGAACCGGGCAGCTCGGCCGCTATTCCACTCTTCCGCCCCATCGCCCTAATCCCGCAACCGAGGGACGGAGTTTGTCCAAGGGAAGCGGGTCGTAATGAGGTATAATCATAATTATGATGATCCGAGCCTTGCAAGCTCCACTTTGTGGATTTTGTCTTTGCCACGGCGATAAGGTGCCGGTCTTGGACCATATTGACCGGGAGTTACAAGGAAGAACGAAGGAATCGCTGCTATCCGATCCACACGATTTCGGAGTTATCGGACCCGTTTTGGTTGGCGTTACATTTCCGTGACGCAACCGCACTACTCAGTATTGCATTGGTTGGCGCTACAAACCAGTGACGCAACCATTATTTGCCTTGCATAGGATTGGCATTACATACATGTACGCAATCCTACCGTTTTAATCAATCACATAGTGCTGTGTGACCATGAATCTATTTTCTTGAATTGTATAAATATACTATTGTATTATTTTATTACGACGCTTGCGAACTGTATGTGAATTCATGCATCATACTCACGCGTTTTCATATAATTGTTTTCTCGCATTAACTATATTGCGCCACACTTGTACACGATCACCCCATCCACTGAGATTTCTGTCTCATCCCCACCTGTTTTCTAAACTTAGATGAGGATTTCGTTGAAGATCTTTGCAGAAGCGGCTCGATTGAGACCTTGTACTACGCTTGTTGGATTTACTATTTCTTGTTGTTGATTGGACTCTTTTCTTATGTTGTTGTCGGACTTTTGTATTTCGTTCCATTCGGGTTTGTAATTAAGGGGCGTAGGACTCTTTGACTTTAAGTTGCTATTTTGTTGATTTTCGGGTTGTAATTTGGATGATGGATTGTAGACTTTAAGTTGTAACTTGTATCTGTTATTTATTTCCACTGCTATTTAGACTCTGTCTCATTGGGTTCTCGATGATATTTGTCCGACTGTTTGGTTATTGTATTTAAGTTGTGGATCGTCGTCGCGTCCCGTTTGGGGCGTGTGAGAAGAGTGGTATCGAGCTCGGCTAGTAAGATGGAAATTTACACCGAAGTGACCCAGGATAGGACCCCGGTCCGTGTTTTGGGTAGTACCGCGACTTGACCAATTAAGTGTGAAATCGATTTCAAATTGGCATAGAACCGTCTTATTGATATTTGAACTAAGTTAGAACGCATATTTGAGGTTCCATAGTCATACTTGTCTTGACTTAGTTGATTCTTGACTGACTTTCTTTGTTCATTCTTTCCTTATTCCCTCCTTATCTTTCCTTTACCTTTGACTCCGATCCGCCTTAGTTTTGTTGTTACTTTCCATGCGATATCACTTGCTTTACGCGAATCATTATTGTATTCATTTACTCGCGAATCGCAACTAACGCTTCAAGATACATAATGGCAGAACATCGAGGACGTGGGAGACCTCATCGCGTTCCACGAGGAGACGATGATGTACCCAGGGATCGGGTACCCTCTCCGGAATTACCGCCACCCTCCACCTGCTGCAGGAGACAATCGACCGCACAAGTCTTACAAGCAAATCTTTGGTTTTTATGAGGCAACAGCAGAGCCTCAACCCCGTGCTCTCGAACCCGCAGAGAGGCGAACGATCGCACGTTGGAGCAATTCTGCGGTTCGACCCACCAACCTTCTTGGGAGAGCGGGACGATGTGAAAGCGAGAAGAATGGATAGAGAAGTGGAAAATATCTTCAATGCTCTTCAATACTCCGGCAAGCGAGAGAGTCACACTCGTTTGTATTTCATCGGAATTGGCATAGAGGGCGGTGGAGGGCGGTTGAAAGGATATGGGAACAGGACGTAGGGTAGTCGAACATGGGGAAATTTCACCATCGAGTTCAATGAACAGTATATTCCACGAGGTTGTGAAAGAAGCATGTCGAGATGAATTTCAGATTGAGGCAAGGAATCTGATGTAGCTCAAGATCGAGTCCGATTTCACCGATTGTCCAAGTATGCTCTGGGGACAATCGATCAAGAGGATAAGCTTTACAAGTTCACTCGAGGATTGAAACTGGAACTTGAGAAACTTGTTTGATCGTTGAGCGCAACCTACTCGCCGCGGTAAAGCGCAGCTCTCCGCATTGAGTCGGGAATGAACCGTATTGGACATGATTCAGTGAGAATAGGCCATCGAACAATCTTAAGAGGACAATTTGTGGGACAACCATCTAAACCGCCTGCTAAGTTTGAAGGGACCGATTAATGTATCGAGACAAAGGAAAGAGACCAAGTGCAAGGAAAGCCGGGTCAAGAGTGTACACATTCCCAGAAACCGGGACATACTGCCGACGACTGTTGGCGTAAATAAGGAAGGTGTTTGTGTTGTGGTAGTAATCAGCACCAGCTGCAAGATTGCCCGAAGTACGATGACCGAAATAAACAGACGCAGCCACAGAAGCCGGGAAATGGCCAGGGTAATTGGGCAAGGTTGCCCGCTCGAGCATTTGCACTAGCCAGACAAGAGGCTCCGGAGGTAACAGATGTGGTGGAAGGTACGCTTCTAGTATCTAACCACTACGCTAAAATATTGTTCGACCCTGGATCAACGCATTCATTTGTTGCACCGCATTTTGTACTCAAACTGCATGCATGCATGGAACATATGCCTATATGTTTAGAAGTGTCAACTCCTATGGGTGCAAGTCAGATAACATATATTATCTATACTGCATGCGAAGTTAAGATTGCTGAGATAAACTTTCCTGCTGATTTGATCTTATTACCTATATCTGAATACGACGTTATATTGGGGATGAACTGGTTATCTGCACACCATGCACAAATGGACTTCCATAACAAGTCCATTAAGCTATGTGAACCCAGAAAACCCAAAGTGGAGATTTCGGGAAGGGCACGAGTTAAGATTGCCCCAATCATTTCAGCAATGAAAGCGAGAAGGGCGATCACTAGAGGGGTAATTAACAAACACAAGGTTGAGACACAAATCAACCAAGTACCTGTAGTGTCAGAATACACGGATGTATTTCCACAAGAACTCACCACTGTCCCTCCCGATAGGGAAGTCGAGTTCACCATCGAGGTGTTACCAAGAGCTGAAAACGCAATTACAAAAACTGATGGATGTGGTTTTTATCCCCAAGTACGTCTCTGTGCGGAGCACCTGTGATGTTCGTCAAAAAGAAGGATGGCACATTAAGACTATGTATAGATTATCGTGGACTTAATAGTGTGACCATCAAGAACAAATATCCCCTCCCGAGGATAGACGAACTATTTGATCAACTTCAAGGAGCAACGGTGTACTCGAAGTTTGACTTATAGCAAGGATATTATCAACTGAAGATCCACGAAGGAGACATTTCCAAAACTGCATTTCAAACTCGATATGGACACTACGAGTTTGTAGTAATGCCTTTCGTCCGACAAATGCACCAGCAAAGCATTTATGGACCTCGATGCATCGAGTCTTTCAACCTTATTTGGATCAATTCGTACTGATATTCATTGATGACATACTCGTATACTCTAAGTCTAGGGAAGAGCACGAACGTCATCTGAAAATCGTTTTAGAGACACTACGAGAGCATAAGTTGTATGCCAAATTCAGCAAGTGTGAATTTTGGCTTAGTGAAGTCGCGTTCTTGGGACATATAGTATCCGACACTGGGATTGCAGTAGATCCTTCGAAGGTACAGACAGTGGTTGAATGGAAACAACCCGAGTCTGTAATGGAAAATCAGGAGTTTCCTTGGACTAGCTGGATATTATCGAAGATTTATCGAGGACTTCTCCAAGATAGCCGGACCACTCACTCGACTAACGAGAGAAGAAAGTCAAGTTTGAGTGGAATGACAAGTGCGAGGCAAGTTTCCAAGAGTCAAGAAACGACTTACTACGACTCAGTCTTAGCCCTTCCAAAGGGAACCGAAAACTTTGTCGTCTACAGTGATGCATCAAAAGAAGGACTAGGAGCAGTGCTCATGCAGGAAGGAAAAGTTATCGCTTATGCATCACGAAAACTCAAGCCGTATGAAGCCAATTATCCAACACATGACTTGGAATTGGCAGCGATAGTTTTCGCGTTGAAGAAATGGAGACACTATCTCTACGGAGCAACATTAACGGTTTTCACGGATCATAAGAGCTTGAAGTATCTATTCTCTCAGAAAGACCTCAATCTGAGGCAACGGAGATGGATGAAGTTGATTGAGGACTATCACTTTGATATTCAATACCATCCCGGGAAAGCTAACAAGAGAGAAAGAAGTAACGTCGATTCGAGAATTGGCGTGCAGAAGAACAGAATTTTGGGTAAAGCTCTTTATTCTTTGAAATACTTTCAATTATTTTCTGCTAATTTCAAATTAGGGACTAGTTCATAACCCTTGTTTTTAATTTCAAATTAGCGAAAAAAAAAGATAAATAAAAATATAAAATATAATAAAATTAAGATATAAATTAGTTATATTTAGAATTGGATTATATTTAGGTAATTGCAACCGAGTAATTGAAATCATCTTTAATTTCATTAGAACTATATAAAAACTAATAGAAAATGTTGTTAGTAATATTTACCTCTTTAAAGCTTTAGACTATGACCTGTAATTTAGTAATTCAGAATGCATGTGAAGCAGAATTGATGTGTTTGGATTATTTGTAGATTTGGAAATTCTGATTTTAACTTGGTGAAAGTTTAATATTTAAAATTTGTTAAGGAACTCAATAAAGTAGATTTGTTCATTTCAAAATAGTAATTTATACCTTATATTTTTACAGGTTATAATCATACACGTAAGATTAGGAGATAAAGACAATTGTCTAGGTTTTAATAGAGTATCAAGGGCGACAGGTAAGTAAAAATCCATCTGCAACTGTAATGCATGAACATAGTATTGTTTGAATTAATTGTGTTATATATGACTGTGGTATCTTGTGGAATATACGTGGATATTATATATTGCATAATTGGCTTGTATGATGTTGCAATATGGTGCTTGGTGAGCCATTGAACATGCCATTCACAGCATTTGCATGTGCATGCATATTACAAGAGGATGTTCACATGCACGAAAATATTTTCTGGAAGAAAATAGATGTTTGTTGACCACTGCTAGGGCACCGAGGCATCTTTGGGCATGCTTATGATATATATTTAGGTATAGCAAGTGGGATACTTCGGTGAAACAGAGCTAGATAGGAGATGGGCTCTTGGTGGGTCACAGGAGGATGGTCCATTTGTGAGTACCTATGTATGGCATCGGGGTGGGATACTTCTTGGTGGACACAAGGGACGCAAGTAGGGGACCTTGGTTTGGGCAGCGGGAGGATGGTCCACACGTAGATCCATACGATATTATTGGCCATTTGATTATTGTTGTGTGCGAGCTCTTTTTTTTCGGTGCATGGTAGTTGGGTCAGGGGCCCAAATAAAAGAAAATGATTTTAAATAAAGTATTTTGATTCATGGATTTGACATGCTAGCATTACTCGTTGGAAAAGCATCATTATTCTTGGGACATGCATGATTTTTTACTTGCCGAGCTTTAGCTCATGTAGTTCATGCATTGCGGTGAGCATAGGAATGCCTCGAGCTTTTGGCTTTCTTGCAAAGGCGATCTTTGGAGTTCCTTCAGGTTTGAGGATCATGGATATGGATGACGACCTGTTGGGCTATGTTGATGGGTCACTTTCTCTTTTTGGTCCTGTATTATATTTTGGTTTAGGGTTGTATCCTCTTTTGAAAACTCTTATGTAAATATGCACATGTAAATAACTGGGTGATGTGGGTTATGTGTTTGGTCAGATGGATGTATGTTGTGTTTAATAACAGGGTTTGTTACCTCTTTGCTTGTGGATATGGGTTGTCATTTTCTTACAAGTAAAGTGATCTTGCTTGTTTGTTGTTAAGATGTCACAGGAGAAAAAAAATGTACGGGTATATAGGGTTTACGTTGTCAAATTTCACTATTCATATTGTTTAAAAATGTAGTAGTAGGGGTGGGCGCCACACGACTTCCTCGTCTTGCAGTTTTGAATCTATAACGGGACTTATGTTCCACCTAATCTTTCAAGATATCGAAGATTGCTTATCCTTCCGATAATCATCTTCATCCAAATAACTTCACCAACGCCATATTGCTACTCGTGAATTTCAAAACATTTCCTGAACTGCTTCCCTGAATCGATAATACTCGACTGCCTGGTTGACTACCTGTACTTGTATTTACTTTGTTGCTTGAGTCAACTTGGTGTGTCGAGCTCACAGTCGGAATGGATATGTCGGGGATGGAACCGGGCAGCTCGGCTGCTATTCCACTCTTCCGGCCCCATCGTCCTAATCCCGCAACTGAGGGACGGAGTGTCCAAGGGAAGTGGGTCGTAGTACTTGAGGTATAATCATGATTATGACAGATCCGAGCCTTGCAAGCTCCACTCTGGATTTTGTCTTTGCCTATGGAGCGATAAGGTGACCGGTCTTGGACCATCTTGCCACGGGAGTTACAAGGAAGAACGAAGGAATCATTTGTCCCGATCCACATGATTCGGAGTTATCGAACCCGTTTGGTTGGCGCTACAAATTCGTACGCAACCGCTACTTGTTTTGCATTGGTTGGCGCTACAAATCCGTATGCAACCGCTACTTGTTTTGCATTGGTTGGCGCTACAAATCCGTACGCAACCATTATTTGCCTTGCATGGGATTGACGTTACATTTCCGTACGCAATCCTACCTGTTTTGACTGAATCCCATAGTCCCTGTGTGACCACGAACTATTTTCTTGAACTGTATAAGTCTATTACTTAAATATATTTATCACGACGCTTGTGGACTGTGTGTGATTTCATGCATCATACTCACGCGTTTTCATATAACTGTTTTCTCGCTTAAACTATATATTGCGGCACACTTGCACACGATCACCCCATCCACTGAGATTTCTGTCTCATCCCCACCTGTTTTCTAACCTTAGATGAGGACTTCGTTGAAGATGCTGAACCGACCACGGATTGAGCCCTTGTACTCCGCTTGTTGGACTTACTACTTCTTGTTGTTGTGGTTGGACTCTTGTATTTCTTTTATTCCGATTTGTAACTGAAGGGCGTAGGACCCTTTGACTTTTAAGTTGTTATCTTTAGATCATATCGGGGATGTAATTTGGATTATGGATATTGTGGACTGTAAGTTGTAACGTGTTTCTTTATTTTCGCTGCAATTTAGACTCTGTTCCATTGGATTTTGATGATGTTCGTCTAGAATGTTTGGTTTACTTGTATTTATGTTGTGGATTGTCGTCACATCCCATTTGGGGCGTGACACTTACCAATTTGGAATATGATCTTATTGTAGGAATTCGATCGGCTCATGAAGTATGGCAAAAATTAGAAGCCATTCATGAAGTATATGCAAATGATAGGAGCAACTCAAAAGCATCTACTTCTCAAAGGGATACATGGTCAAATATAAGGAACAAGCCTTTTTCAACTTCCAACTATGAAGTAGTCGAACAATGTTTTATGGGCATCGAAGAAGAAAATGAGGTATGTCTTAAACCCTATACTTCCTATGATATTGTTATACAAAATGATTATAGTGATTTGCAAAATGATTTTGATGACCTTCAAAATGAATTCCAAGGTTTACTTGTTAAGTACATAAATTTGAAAAAGGAATTCAACATTTTGAAAAATGAAAAGGATAGTTTATTTAGTTCCATGAATCACTATCATGTGCTTACACCACCACACTTTATAAGGTTAGAAACCTTGAAAAAGAAAATAGTACTCTTGTTGAGGATATTAATTGCATGAAAAAGGATTTATCAATATCCAACTTGAGTACCGATAAAATGACCGATATTGTTGATATTTATAGTTGTGATAAATTGAAACAAGGACTTGACCATAAGCCTAATGTTATTAATCATATGAAAAATAGTCAAGTCTCTAAGCATGTTGGTCATTACACTTCTAGAATTATTACATGCTTCTATTGTGGTAAAAAGGGCCATACGGTAAATAATTGTCGGGCTAGACCTAACTCTAATTATTGTTGGAGACCTAAAAGTCTCAAGACTAATCCCAAAGGACCCAAGCACTTGAGGCTACCACAAAACAATGTTATATTAGGCACTCGGCGAAATAATAATCGAAGAAAATTCATACCGCCAAGGAGACATCAAATGACCATCTCATTTGATCAAATAAGAAGACACCACCAAAATGAATTTCCAAGAAGGAAATATTATCAACAAAGGGAAGGATATAATCCTTGGAGATGGAGCAATTGGATAAGCCATCATCAACAAGATGATTTTCAAAGGGGAAGATATTATCAACAATGGGAACGACTCAACCCATTGAAATGGCGAAATTGGTAGACCGTATCTCCCTATTTAAATATGCATTTTATTTTATTTTTTTATGAATGTTTTTATTTGCGTCTAAATTGCAAAATGAGTTTTTATAATTTTAAAATTAAGGTCTTCAATATATATTTGAGGTTTTAAAATTTTTTGAAAAAGGAGACCTTGTATGATGCTTATATTAAACATTTGTGTATTTGCTTAGACTTAATTGATTTATCATTTCTTATGGATTTTTATGTCATGAGCTTACTTGCGATATCTTTTATTATTTTTGCCTACACTTGTATCATTTTTTGTTTTGTGCAAGTCTTGTTTAAGAATTGTGTAGGATTCATATATCATCACAAATGGCCATCTACGTCATAATATGTCAAGAGTAACATGAACTATCGAGGTACGCTCACTATTGTTATTCATCTCTTAGACTCGATACATGTTGTGCCATATGCCTATGTGCTTATTTTATACAAATACCATTAAGTGGATGCTTTAATTTTTTGAAAAGACATTATTTGACATAGCTTGTTTTATCCAAGATTTGTAAAGGATTATATTTTGTTTTGATAAAACAATTGATCTACTAAGTTATGCATTTTATTGCACTTATAAATGCCATTATTCTTGGATGCTTATGTCAAAGCTCTTGTTCATATGATTCTTATAAATGAGGTCTCAACTATGTGCTCTCGTATTTTCATATTTCAAAAGAGACCTTATATAGCTTTCTACAAGCTTATTTGAACTTACATGTTGTATTATATTCTTGATGATCTTCTTTAAGCATAGTATGTGTTACTTGCTATAGTGTCTCTATCATTCGATATCACTATGCTCTTGTACAAGACTATTTGTTGAGATTTTTCAGAAATTTTTGGTATTTTGGAACAAGTTTGATGAACAAGGCAAGGTTAGTAGCTCAAAGGTATTGTCAAGAAGAAGGTATCGATTTTGATGATTCATTTGCACCCGTAGCAAATTTAGAAGCTATTAGCATTTGACTTGCCCATTCTTTTTTTTAAGAAAATTTTAAGCTTTACCAAATGGATGTTAAATCCAATTCTCTAAAATGGTTTTATTCAAGCAGAAGTCTATGAAAAACAATCGGGGTTTTGAAAATTCTTAGGCCAAAATGATTTGTATAAAAGGCCTTATTATGTTTAAAACAAGCACCCCATATATGGTTTGATAGACTTAGCTATTTTTGCAAAATGATTTTACAAGAGGTAAAGTTAATCCACTCTCTTCGTTTCTTGAAAAAGGGTAAGAATACTTACTTGTACAAATTTATGATATCATTTATGGTGCTACTAATGAAGTTTTGTATAAGATATTTTCTAAGTTGTTACAAGGTAAATTCAAGATGACCATGATCGAGGAGCTCAATTTCTTCATTGAAATTCAAGTTCAACAATGCCAAGAAGGTGGTTATATTCTACACACAAAGTACAAAAGAATAAGTGAGGCATTGAAGAAGAAAGAACCAACTCAACCTCTATGATACCATGTAAAGATTGACAAAGGTTGAGGAAGGCATATCGGTCGACAAACAAAATCGAGGTATGTTTATCTTCGTTTATTACTCTTTTAGACTTGACATTTTCTATACCTTATGTCTATATGCTCGAGTTCAAAAACAATCCAAACGAATCTCATTAAAAGTGTCGTTAAAAGAAATTTTCAAATATTTGAAAGGCATTTTTTTGACTTGTTGTATCCAAAGTCTTAAAACGTTCTTATTTTCGGGATAACAAGTCCGGTGATAATAATTTTTCAAAATATGGTTCGTCGTAATCGAACTAAACATATTGAGATTCGATATCTTTTTCTAAGGGATTGCATGTTTAACAAAAACTTGAGATGTGTTTAATTCCATTTCAAGGATAACTCGCGGAATTTTTAATCGCTCACCGCCGAGTATTTTACCTCATTTCGAGCTTGATTATGACATAATGTATATTGAATGATGTCTATGTTTGCATTTTGCACGTTTTTAAAACTTAGGGGCGAAAAATCGGATTTTTGGAGCAAATTTCGGAATTTCAAAACAGGACGGTAATAGTGGGCCGCCAGGGTCTGGGCCGACCGGTCGCCCACCTGCTCGACCGGTCGCCCATACCTTGGACCTGTCGCCCTAAGAGATTTTTTGGTTAAAATCTGTTTTGTTTCCAGACTTTTGCCATTTTTGGTGTTTTCCTTCTCTATTTCGACCCATTTGACATTTTCACACACAATTCACCTCAAATGTGTTTTGTTGCATAAAATTCATATTTTGGGGATTATCTAGCTTGAGTATCATCATCATTGCTTGTCTTCACCGATTAAATGGTAAGAATTCTACTCCTTTATCTCAATTGGGTTGAACCCTTGATAACTTGTCCTATATGTATATTTCTTGATGCAATTCTTATATATTTGTGTTAAGCATGATGATTGTTGATGAATGATATCTGTAAAATTGCTTTTGGTGATGAAAAACTTGGCTTGATTAAATTTACAAGGGCTATATATATCCTCTTCAAATTTTGACGCCCGCCAAGTGTTCGATAAAATGTTTCAAGAAAAAAGTCATCACCTACATGATTCTCTCATTTTCAAATGTCTTATATATTTATAAGAGATCATGTTTTGCAAATCAAATGAGTTTTCATAAACTTCTACAAGTCGTATGATCGACTTTTCCCTCCTATTTGGTTTATAAGCTTCAATGTTCATATAGCTCGATACATCGGTTTAGTTGCGCACTTTGATATGAATATATGATGTTTTTATCGCGCTAACATTCTTTTTGATGATTCCAAAGGGGGAGAAATAGGTTATAAGCTCATTAGCTCATAGAAGCTAATATAAGCTCGAGAAAAAAGCTATAAGCTGTAGCTATTAAAAGCCATAAGTTGTGGATTATACTTAGTCCATTTGTTGTATTATTGACTTATATACTTGTCTAATGATGTTTTGTTGACAGGGGGAGCTTATAAGCTCTTGCACTTAAGATCAATATGTAAAAGCTAAGCTTTTAGCTTGTGGTTGATTGCTTTTACATTACTCTTGTTGTGCATATTGATAGGGGGAGCTTTTGCTATATGTGTTTGAATATCTTTACTCCCATCCTTGTGATTATATTGCGTGGAATGTTGCTGCTCACAACGGATAGTTCTTTTTAACTGGTAAAACTGTTTTTGTTTTCAAAATCGACCTCGTTAAAATTGTTTTGGTTTGTAATCATCAAAAAGGGGAGATTGTTTGATAAATTATTTTATCATGATTTTGATGATTTTGTTTTTATACCAAAACAATGTTTTTAAAGGTTGTCCAAATACTCCTAAATGATTTAAAATAGTTTTAATATTTTCCGGAGCATTTTTTCAAGTTTATTTTCGACAATATTGGACAACACATTTAATGATTTTGTGTCGATGGTTTTTTACATTGAAACTATGTTTCTAAATGTTGTCCTAATACTCCCAATTGGTCTAAAATGTTTTTACTATTTTTCGGAGTATTTCTTGAAGTTTATATCGGACAACACTTTTGTTGATTTTGTGTTAATGTGTTATTTCATCAAAACTATATTTCTAATGTTGTCCAAAATACTCTCGATCGATTTAAAATATTTTTACTAATTTTTTGGAGTAATTCTTGAGGTTTATTTTCGACAAAAATCGGACAACATTTCATTGTGGAGGTCGACCGGTCGACCAAAGAGGCGACCGGTACCTGGGAACGAGTTTCTTGAAACAGAACTCGCAGAAACCTCAAAATGGTCAGGGGTGACCGGTCGCACCCTAGGGAGACCGGTCGACCACCCCCTGGACTGGTCCCCCTAGTGTATTTTTTGCTGCGATCTTTCAAAACTTCTATTTGTGTGCAGTGTCGCTTCTCAAGTTTGATGACAAAATTCGACCGTTGTGCATCGATGACTTTTCCTAAATTATGGGATTGATTTCTAACAGCTATAATCTTGATTTTAATTGCAATTTTTTGTAGATATCAGATTCCAAGAGAAGCCTATCAATGATCAATCATCTCCTATAAATAGAGGAAGATTTGAAGCACAACAACAAGAGAGAACAATACAACACAACAAGAAATACTCAAGCAAACACTTGGTCTTATATTGTCATTATTCTTGTTGTAATTTGCCTAGCTTATCACTTTCACATTCTTGAGGTCTAGGCTATTCTTAATTACACTTGCACTCAATTGTATAATTCATTATCGAGTTGTAATCTTGAATTTTTGGGTAATCATTCAATACAAGATATCCTTGTGAGTGTTCTTGTGGTAAGAACACACTTGGGTGATCTAGGTGTTAGGTGTAAGAAGATTGTGGCAATCTTCTTGTCGAGGTGTTGAAGAATTTGGTATTCTTCAAAGTTGAAGATTGTGGTAATCTTCACAAGGTGCCGTTGGAGATTGTGGTAATCTTCAAGAGAGATTGTGGTAATCTCAAAGGTGGTGTTGAAGAAGAGTGTGGTGCTCTTCAAGGTGTTATTGTAAGTTGAATTTGTATTAATTGTGGTAATTAATAAAATTCTTTTTCTTTTTTGAAACCCATCCCGGATATACTGGGGTGGTAGAGCACGTAGTCCCTAGGTGGGGTGAAGCTCTATAAATCGACGTGTGTTGTTTACTTTCTGCACCTTTATTATTGTCTTGGCTTGTTTTGTTCGAAAAAGAGGGCATAATCGCAAAGATGGAGATAATCTATTCACCTCCCCCTCTAGATTATCGTAGCCGCTTGGACTTACAGTATCATCATACCTACAAAATCAATTCACTATTATTCCTAAGATCGAGTTATTGTTAAATATATGAACGATAGGATTGAATCAATTTTCATTCAGATAAATCCCATCAAATCGATATAATGTAAACCCAAAATATCCTCTAGCTAATTATGTTGTATAAAGGTCTTATCAGTAAAATATCATTTATCAAGAACCTAATTACCACCTGACGAGAAAGAGAGAAAACAGAGAAAAAACAAGAACTTAAGAAATATTAATCAAGTGCTGAAAAATAAAATAAACCAACCAAATATACACACACATATATAATACATATGTGTGTGGAGGTTATTACATTGATCCAGAAGTGAAAACCAAATCACACAAATAAAACAAAGATAGATTTCCAAGATTGATAACTAATAAATTCTTGAAATTAAATGACTCCTCCAAGTCCATTTCCAGGTTCATTTACAGAGTGGTTGAAGGTATACGGATACGGCAACACCGCCGGCATTTCCCAACCAAGGCCACTTCCACCAGCTCCGATCAAAGGTGGAGGTGGAGGTTGAGGAGAAGGAGAAGGTGTCGCAGCGCCAGAAGTGGAAGGCGTCTGGCCATTTATCTTCATCGCCTCCATTCTGGAAAGGACTTCCCTAATGTTCTGGTTGATAACCCAGTCATACTCCGCCGCATTCTGCATATCAAAGTGCTCAAGGCCCACCACTCCGGCAATGGACTGGAACAGAAAACTCTCCATCTCTTCCTCTTTTCCTTCTTCTCGATGTGGCGGAGCTTGTCCTCCACCATCTTGACCCATTGGTAGGTGAAGCTCTCATGGTTCACCATTTTTTGGACCGGTCCAACTCTGACAAATTTCAGAAACGCGTTAGCACAAACCATTGCCTCGAGCGGGGATGGCCAAACCTCTGGCTCGGGCTCGTACGGGCTGTAGATAATGGCATAAGCCTCCACGCCGCAAAGGGTAGCTAGCTCGGTCATTGTTTGATCGATCCGTCTTTTTTTTTGAAAGAAGCCTTCCTTTATGTCTCATTGTTAATGTAAGCTAAAGTTACTTTCTTTCTTGTCATTTTTTTACTTGTTTTTCTCTTTCTTTGTAGAATAAAATTTTGTGGATTTGTTTTTCTGTCTCTTTTCTTTCTGGAGTATATAGAATAGGTACTTGTTATGGTGTGTATATATAGATGGTGATGAGATTGTCAGATTATTTTGGATTAGCACGATTTGAATTTTGTCTTAGTGTTTTCTTAGTTGTCAAAAATTTATATATGGTTTGTGTTTGGTAATACCCATTGGATGCCCATTATTTTGTGGAAGAATTGTCTTAATAAATTCTCATATTTTGTATATGTAATTGTATGTTTTGGATTTTATATTAATGTACTTACCTTATTGTGTGGATCCAACTTTTATTTGTAGGATTTCGAGTGCTTATGTGGTGAGGAGAAATGTTTTTTTTGGCCATTTCATTATTTTCCAACAGTTGTAAGGAGTTTCCAATTATAAATTTAAAATTTTACAATAATAATGATAATAACCTACAACAACAACAATAATAAGAATGCTTGTTACATGTGGAATTGTTTGAACTCGGGACTCTCATCTAAATATATAAGCCACTTTGATTTTCTTTTAATAATGTACATTATTCGCATATTACGTGTAAAACATGATATTTGAAAATTAATTGTAAATGCGTGACGTGGAAATATTAAAGATTTAACACAAAACTTGATCAATCAAAAATCCGAATACTAAGGGGGGAACAAATGGCCACATTAGCTGAGACCATAATATCCCGCAAAAAAGAACAAATTATATTATCAATGAATATAATTAAATATTATAAAGTGAGACCATAAGAAATTGCGGCAAAAGCTAATTAATTTCATCTGTAGTACGGTACTTGTTGTGTTCTTTTTTCAACTATTTTTCTTGCATAAATAATGCTTTATATAATGTTATATAACCAGCTGTCATGTTGCAAAAACTTGAATTTTTAAATATAGATGGTGTTTAATGCATAAATAATATTGGTTTAGCAATCATTAGGAGATTGCAATTGATAGAAGGACACCTTGAATGAATTGTATCTGTTAGTAAGCTGTCAATATTATTATTTTTGTTGTATTTCCGAATACCAATATCTTATTATTGGATCTTAGTAATTGTGAAGATTTTTTTTAGAAATGGTTAATTCAATTACGCTTTGTGGATTCCCTAGATATTTTCATGAATAGAGTGTATTTTGAGGTAAGTTGTTTTTAAACTTTTTTTCCTTTTCACATTTTGTAGAAAGAGAAAATGCTTTCTACACTAATTGTCTCTGCTTATAACCAAATATTTTCTCTCTCATTTATAGAAAATAGTTACTTTCAGAGGAATAGAGGTGACGGGAAAAAAATTATATCAATGGAGTTAATATATGTACATAATGTCTTTATATATGTATTCCAATTATTTTGACTTGTTACTTTTCATAAGATTGTGAATTTACATATGATTAAATAGTAGTTCACGAACAAATTCCTTATATGTACAATAGAACAGATTCATTTTGACCTATATCTTAGTAGTATTAAGGCAACAAGTAGGCCTTTGGACAATAACTATAACTCTCTCTAAACATTTCACAGTAGTGAAGGATTCGCAGGGACGTGCCTAAGAGTTTGATGTGACTTTCATGGAAGTGCATCCTACGATCAATCCAACCAAATCAATGCATAATAAACTATCGTGCATGCAACATTTTATAATTGAATAAATGAGACAAATATGCGTATTCTACATTTTTATGTTCACTATTGGTGCAGGAATTTAAACTCGTGTAGTTATGCAAGTAAGGCTTAAATACACAAGACGCACCCACGCATCTTATGCGTGCGAATTCCTCTGACAATCGCGAAGATATTTGGGCACCCGCCATTGATTGATGTACAAGCAAATAACGATATCGTTCGAAAATCATCTGAAAATAGAAGCCCTCCATTTAAATTGCATTGTTAAGTCAGTTTTGGTTATTACGTAATCATTGTGGCTCCTACTGATTGTAGAAGCTTTAAATCATGATCATTTTCATCATTAAATTTTTTTTTCTTTGATTTTACGTTCATTCGGGGTACTCTTATTCCCATGCAAAGGTTTAGATCATGTTCGTTTTGGTCTTTGTATGGGTTTTATTGAGGCCTAAATTTAGCTATGTGGATGGCTCGTGATCATATATTACTTGGTACTTCTATTGGTTATGTGGCTTTGTGAGTAGCAACATATTTATTTTACGAGTAAGGTGCACGTGCATTGCACGTGAACTAATGATCATTAATCCTTTAAGAAACAATGTGTTTGGTGCGATGTAAGAAACAATGTGTTAGGTGCGATGCAATCAAACTCAAATCTTTAAGACAAATAAAATGTGCATGACTAGAAACTTTTAAACTTCACAAATGGGTAACTACGAACTGTAACTTACTGTTATACTATTTTTTTTTTTTTGAGAATTACTATTATTTGAACTTTAAACTGTAATATGTCAAGTCAAGTTTCCATTGGCCATGAATAGGTCCAGGATCGAAATTGGGTCCTTGATTTTATGACCACCATGCAAAGAATGGAAGAAAGTTGTCAGGGACCGTGAATAGGTCTGGGATCGAAATTGGGTCCTTGCTAGTAATATCACAATGCACATTAATTCAGCTAAAGATATGTGAATGTTTTATTGTTTCCACTGATATTATAACTATTTATTACCCACTAAGTGTCAAAACTCATGCATTTATTAAATTCTTTGCAGACGATGACAGAGGAGTCGAGGCGTAGGGGATTCCCACGTGACATCGCTATTTTTCATCTTGTACATTTGATAAACTTGTTATTATGTACTTATTAAGTACTTGAGACAATATTTAAATTTTTGCGTGTCCTAAATTTCAGCATTTTATGACTTAGCTACTATCTCGAATTGTTTAAGTTGTTGTGATGCTATTTAAAAAATGTTAGATCCTTTTTTTTGTATTTAAACTCGATTTTTAATCTTATGCTTCTGCAAGGCTTTTCATAAGTATGTTTTTTAATATCCTTCTTCAGCTTTGGAATTGTAAAAATATGATTTCAAGAATTTATAGCATGGATATTTATGATCGTCTTTACATAAATAAAAAATAGGTTGCATCATATTATCTTATTTCGCTTCTGAAAATATTTTATTAAACAAAAACGTTATATTCAAATGAATAAAGTTTCACAATGGTGCACTTGACCTAATTTGGGGTTTGGGGCGCTACAATAATCATCCATCAACAATGCGTATGTGATCAGATGGAACAATTTAACACCAAATTATGATACCCAAGATTCGCGGATACATTGTCCGTCACAAATTCGCATCGGGAGTCCATTGGTATTTTGTTAGTATTTTATTTTAATAGTTTATAAATAAGTTTTGATGGAAACCTGTCAGTGACCGGTCAAAAAAACAAATGGCTTATCGCCCATCGATATTCCACGAGTTTCTGGTAGTGACTTGTAAGAAAGAGCAAAAGATTTTGCTAATCTCGTATTTATTCTTTAGAACTACAGGAAAAGAAAAAAGAATATAGGTATAGCAAAGGATAAGACAAACAAATGATTTCACCATCGTAGTTATGAATAAAGTAGTGGGATATTACTTAACAATCGGGAAAATAGTTTTTCTGGTCCTGTTACATGGGTTACTTGGAGATTTAGTCCTCCAAGTAGTCACCTATAAATTTTGATCCAATATCTTTTGATATTTTGGACATTTAGCCCTATGTTAACCGTAATTGTGTAATTGTACCATAATTGCTAACTAGGACCGATGGGTGCTAATTTGTCTAAGAGATTTAGGATTTTGGTGATTTGACACAACAATTGACTCGTCAAATTACCAATAATTGGCATATAAAGTTTGAGTATTTTTAATGTTTAGGGTCTGTAGGTCCCAAGGGGTGTAAGTGTAAGGTTTAGAAGGGGGGGTTGAATAAACCTTACCAAATTTTTGATTTAGTCCTTTTAAATATTCAGAGTTAATACTACACAACTGTGTCCTTGATGGACAACCAATTTAGTTAGTCAAGAGAGTTAGTCTCTCATGAGACTCAATCGACATTGATGGAATAACTCAAATTGTTAGATCTAAATTAACTCAATCGTGGTTTTGTTTTGTGGAAGACTTAACACCCTTAAGTTTGGTTAAGCAAGGATTTAGTGCTTGGTTTAGTACTTAGAAATTATCAAGTGGATAGCAAATTTATCAGATTTAAACAATTAAGATGCAGGAATTAAAGTCTTTGAAATGTAAATGACACAATGAAATTTTTATAGAGGTTCGAAGATGGGGTAATTCTTCTACTCCTCTCTTCTCCAACTCCCCGGAGGAATCCACTAGGTATTGATCAAGATACAAAGTGGTAATGTCCCGGATACAAGTCTTGATCACACATGACTTGATCATTTGGGACTCGACTGAGACGCCTTGATCACTCGTTGGCTTCTCGACGACTCGGCTTCTTCAGGCGTGAATTTTGCCTTGCTACTACTGCCCACTTGCTCAAGCTCTTTGGATTTGATCACGAAGCCCTCCAAAATCTTAAGACTTGGTTCGACCTTGAACCTTCCTACAATCCTTCGTGGAATGTAGACCCCTTGATTTTTCAGTATTTTCCTCTTCAACTGATTGACGTTATCTTTCCTTCACAGGTGAGTGTTGGATTGATGTTCTTCGTAGTATAGGCTTGAGGATTGAGAATATTTCAAATTTTCTAATAATTGCTTGAACGTTTTTGGTTCAGGTCCGTCACCTATTCTCAATGTCATTTCTCAGCCTTTTATAGTGATCTTTCAAAAATTTGCCCGTTGAAGAGATAGGCTTATTTTTTAAAGTCACTTGCAGTCATTGGCTTGTCTTGTTGCAGTCCTTGGAATTGCCATTTCCTCGTATGAATTGTTTTTCACCTTTTCGAGTTCGACACGGTGTAGTGCTTCCCATTTGTTCATTCCTTTTGCACGCTCCTCGACCGAGCACTCTGAGAAAGGTGGTATGGAGATATTACTTGTTTAAGTAATTCTCTTGATTTCTGTGCAATGGATCTTTTTTAGTTATCTCGACTTGACTGCATTTCTTTGCTTTCCCCAGGTGACTTAGAGTCGACTTCCAATCATTGGATGACTCTTTTGTCACTTCAACTTGAGACTTGGCTTTTCTTGAGTTGACTTGATCGATACTCCACTCACCGCATCTCATTTTGCTTCTTGATAGAGTTCCGTCTACTCTTCTTTGCCATACTGTTTGTCTCGCTCACGGAGTCTTCCTTCTAGTCTTGATTGTCTTCTTGCATGTTAGGGTGTAGCTGACTTAACTCAGCTTGGCCAGCCCTATTTATTACAATGCATTTTACAACAAAATAATGGGGTGCCAACTTCCTATTCTAAGTTTTACATGGCATTCATCAAAATCTAAACAATAAATTTCCTAACAATTTCCCCCTTTTTGATGATGCCAAAACTTAAACCATTCGAAAAAAATGCAAATAGCAAAGATACATACAGATAGTGTATTCACATAGAATGTATGCGCAGAATCAATCCTTTTATTGATCATAACATTCTTGTTCTTTTACACAACTGTTTACAAGGTGTATCAGAGCAAACATTTGTTTACATAGAAAATAAAGAATTTATAGCTTTATTGCAGAAAACTTACATAGTATGTATTTACATCATAAAATACATGAAGGGGTGGACAGCAACACTTCATCTCCTTCGCTGTCTCCTTCTTTCATCTTGTTCAGCATCTTCGCTCTTCTTCTCTTTTTTCATCGTCAACTGCCTTCTTCTTCTTTTCATATGCCTTCCTGGCAGCTTCATCTCTTCTTAGTCTTTCTTGTCTTTCTTCCCATAGCTGAGTTTGTCTCTTGTTTTCTTCTTCTATTCTTTTCGCATACTCAAAGCATTACTTTTAGCCACTTGCAAATTTGCTATTTGGTCAAGACCAGCCCAAGAGATCCCTCCTTTCTTGCCCGGATCTACGTATTCAATGTTTTTGGGCGAGGCCCAGGTCGAAACCTCTTCCTCCACCACGCTTCTTCCTCTACCCTGGGCGTGTATTGTCTGGGGTCTTTTTATTTCTGAGTGACGGTGGAGTGACCCAGAGCGATTGCCGGTAGTCTGCTGTCTGTCAACTTCTTCACATAACGTGAGACCCTTTTCCCAAGACAAGTCCCAAGCTTGAGCCATAAACATATTTGCAAAGTATCCTTCAGATGCGAGCGTTTTAAATTCATCAGCGATCGTGGCTCTGTCACGACATCCGAGATGGCATAAGTGTCTCTGTCTCTTGGAATGCCTCCATGTTGTTTCAAGATGTTCATGACTCGGGCATCCATTCTTGCTTCCACTTCCTCCATCCCCGCTTCAATTGTCTTTCTCTTTTCACCATAGATATAGCAGAGTGTTGGAGTGGCAGAGTCACGGGAGTTTGCTGCTGATAATGTCGGTTGTGACAAGACCTTGTTGGGGGTTTGTGCAATCATCAAGGTCACATCTTCGATCCTTCCCCTCAACAGATTTTCCTTTCTTTTGTTTTGCTTCCTCATTGTCTTTCCTTTGCGACTACATCCTCTTTTTCACTTAGGATCTCTTGTGCTTTAAGGTATTCCTCTTCCCCTTTTTGGCATCATCAAAAAGAGAGGGACACTGGAAACATACTGGCAAGCGGAAGTCGAGCCTGCGATGGTAGAGTTCTGTCTCGAGTCTGCTGCGGAGTATGCAAGACTAAATTCGGATCGAGTAGCGTTGGACTCTTCGAAATCGCTTCATCTCGGCCATGAGAAGCTGAATTTTCTATTCATGTTTTCTTCCAAACGTTGTAGATCACTCTTATTTTGCTCACGCAATGACTTTATCTCAAAGCATTGTGAGCTTCATGCATGTGCTCAATGTGTTCTCTCAACTTCGTTTTGGCATCAACATTCTCACTCTCCATACCGGCAGACTTGTTGAACAATGTCCTGAAGTATCTAACTTGTTCCACACGCATTGTTCTTCTCTTTTGCCACCATTCCCGATCCTCGATGTTATGCCTCTTAAATCGCATAAGATTGGCATCTCTGTTGTCCGGCCGCATGTCCATAGAGGCTCAAGCCTCTCCATCCGTTCAATCTCAAGCAAATAATGCCTTGAACACTTCGCGGACTTGATTCTTGATTCTTCCGCGGTGATGGCTATGCGGCGTCAAAATCATAATCATTTGGAACAATGGTGCCCGATGGAATAACAGGAGCTGGTCTATGGAAGCGTGCGATCTCGTTCTCTCGACTCTTGGGGAGATCCGGTACCTCCAGTGAGAAAGGAAAAGATTCTATAAAAGAATCATCACGACCAACCTGGTATTTGTTCAATGATGAGAGGTGTGCGTGAAGTTCCTTTTGGAGTCGAACTGCTTTGTAGCTTGGGGAGCCTGCGCGATGAGACTCTGTCTCAGGTGGGGTCTTTTGTGAAGTGGACCCAGCTTGCTGAGCCTCGGTGTCTCAAGCCTTCGTTGGTCTCAAACTAGTTTCTCCAATTGAGTAGACGGTCCTCGGCCGTATCGGAGCGTCATCGGACGATGATGAGATTTCCATTGGTGGTTCATCATCAAAATTAAAGGTTTGAGTAGTCTTGGGATCGACTTGCTCGTGCTTGGAACATCCAATTTGAATCTTTTGGAGTCATCACGGGGGATGACTCGGCTTCTTCGTCGCTCCGATCCCGAGAAAGGTTACATCAGGATTATCCTGGGAATCATGAAGCGTGCTTATCTCCTTTTCAGATGGGTCGATGATGGCGGGAGGGATGTTCTCGACTTCAGCTTCTTTACCCCGGGAGGTCTCAACCTCCCGTGGGCCTTCATTACCTCCTGCAGTCTCGATTGCAGCGAGGCCTTGGACCTCCCTTTCGACGTGTGTCATTTGTCTTAGGGTCTTCTTTGGTGGCATCCATTGGAGTCTCAACCCCATGGATTGCACTTTCATCACCCAGAGTGTTAACTCCCAGGGCTGTCCCTTCTTGTTGAAGATGGACATGTCTTTTCTTTGAATGAATATTTGATTTGTTTTCCCTTCGACATGCATCACATATACTCTCCTTCTTGTATATCGAGTCCGGAAGTCCTTCCACAAGACTATTTCGGCAAGCTTGTTAATTGTTTTGAAATTGGTGACTGACTCGGCTTTTTGTGCCCACGACCAACTTGATTCAATTTGTGCTCTTTGCTAATAGACAGTCTTTGTGTGTAGCGGTTGACCAATCTACTACATACATGTTCTTTTATCCGCATCCTTGCAACACAACTTCATTCGATTCAAGATCCTTGATTTGGCATACACCCATGTTGAATCCAACATTATAGCCCTTGTCACGAGTTGGATCGATGCTCGATAAGTTGAAGTTGAGTCCTTCAACATATGCAACATCGTGATTTCTAATCCATTCCTCTTGATGGATCCAATGCCTTTTACTTCACCAGGAGCTTCATTTCCTCCAAATATGACTTTTTCTCCTTTAACTTCCTTGAATTTTGACAGATTTTTCTTATTTCATGTCATATGTAAGGGGGAACGACCACTATCCATGGACCAGGTTCCTTGGCACTCATTTATTCCTTGAACCTACAATCAAGGAAATTAAGTTTTAGGTACCCATACTTGTATGGGTCCCGAGGGGTTAGAATTGTAAGATGATCCAACCAACTTATAGCCAAATGATTTGACTCTAAGGGGTTGCCATCTATCGATGCCATTATCATAATTAATCCTGGCAAATTGCTTGGGGATTCTAGGTTCATACTGTTTGTCTCTTTTGTCGTATGTTTGTGTATAAGTTTTAGCAATCGCCTTCTTTGGGTAATTGTGGTGTCTCTCGAGTGTAGTGCCGATTGCATATGTGTCTTTGATGAAAGCTCTTATACTTTTGGAATGGCCTTTTTGAGTTCTAGGCCTTTGCCATTTGGGCTTGTATTCCATAAGTCTATCCGATAGTTTACATTATTCCAATCACTTGGCTTGGATATTTTCTACCATTCCCATCATATGTATTTCTTTTATAGATTTTCCGGGGTTTTGGTAGCTCGCTTCTTCTTTACGAGTATTTTTGTTTGGAGTTTCTTTGAGGAACTCGGTGAATATCTTTTCAATTTTGTCCTTTCAAAGCGCACTCAATGGTTGTTTTCCTTTTCCTTTACAACCAAGGCCGTTTGCTTGTAATTGTGCTTTGGAGTGAATGTGTGTGCAACATTTAGAGTTTTGGATTTTTTAGACTCTTCATGGCTTGAAGATCCTTTTTCCAAAATTACTCTTGAGGTTTGACATAGCAGAGGAATTAAATCCTAAGCTGTCTTGTCTCCACATTCTCTTTGACTCATAATAAGATCATCCAATGATTTAGATGCCTTAGTGAATGAGGCAATAACATTTTTGAGGTCATTCTCCTCTCTCTCTATGACAAGCAATTTCGCTATTAATTTAGCATTTTCGGCCTTTAAACTTTCATTCTCATCAGCTATTTGACTTAGAGTACTCGGCTCCTTAGTCGACTTTGAGTTTTGGCTCTTGAGTAGGCTGTTTTCCTCATTTAATAGTGTGTGTGAGGATTTAATGTGTTCAAAATCTTTCATCATTTTGCCTAATGAATCATAAAGATCGAGTGGGTGACGAAGTGTGTGTGTCACAGTCACTATCACTAGAGTCGAGTTTGATGAGTTTGAGTGTACCTCATCTTCTTGGTCGAGTTGATCTTGTTCCTTGGCCATCAAGCGGATCAAGGCTTCTTTTTTGAGTCCCTTGAATAGTCGGCTTCATCGCTTGCTCTCGAATCATTTGTCTCTCTTGAGCATTTTTCAAACAATCTCTGCGACCATCATTGCCTTTTTCTTTTCTTGTCTTCTTTCTTCTCAAGACCTTTCTTTCTTCTTCATTCATGTATTTGTTAACTACGAGGATATGAGCAAATCAATGGCATATTGACCTGGTTGTCTCTGATTCAAAGATAGATATTCAGCCTTTTGATCGGCTCTTTCCATTCTTGGATTGTCACCCTTTGATATTGACTTTTTGATGATCTATTCTCTTGGTTGGTCTATCTTCCCTTGATTTGGAGGGAGCCGAGTGTCTTCTTCGGAAGATTCGCCCTTCCCTCTCTTGTAGTTCTTATTGAAGAACTTGTTGAATCTCTTAACCATCGGGGCTATTTCTTCCGGATCAATGACTTCTTTGACTTGACTCTCTTCCCATCTTTAACAATTAGAAGCAATTTGTATTTTGGGTACAATTGTCTCTTCCTGGTCTTTTCTTCTCGGCTCAAACTCGTAGGCTTTGAGGTCCGAGAATAATTCATGGTTGGATGTCTTTGATAGGTCCATGGAATGTCTCGGTGCCATGACCTTCATTTCCCATTCATTTGGAAGACTTTTTAGGATCTTCATACACATTTCTTCGTGTATATTCCTTTCCAAGTGCGAGATAGCTCATTGGTGATTTACGTGAACCGAGCATCCAGTTGATCCAGGTTTTCTCCGAGATCATTTTGAAGTTCTCAAATTTCTGTACTGACCACCGATAATTTGTTTTCTTTGATTTGCTCGAGCCTTCACAAATCAATGTCACTTGTCCCGATTTCTTTAGCCGTTTTGCATGATTTGACTTTATTGAACATGGCTTTGTCTAAGGTTTTGTAAAGGATATCCTTGGCTACATTGTCCAGGTTGTATCTTTTTTTGTCATCATTTGTCCATTCGAGTTCTTGGTTTTCAACCATGATCGTGCGGGAGCAACATCCTCTTCTCCTTCAAGTGCGGCTCTTCTTACTGTTGTGTTCACCTTTAAGATTTGCGAGTGGCCCATCCTCTATCACTATCCACATTTCATCATGTAATCTTTGATAGATGAGCTCGCATACGAATTTTCCAATCATCAAATTCTTCAATAGTGAACATAGGGATGCGTGTCAAATTTGCTTCCATGATAATAACTTTTAATGATAAAAAGAGTTTTGAAAGTTTAAGTACTAAAGCGGACTTTGAAAAGTTTGGAGATCTAGTTCAAGAACCGGTGCGGAGGGTTCAATGAACCAACCGCTCCGATACCACTTGTAGGTCCCAAGGGGTGTAAGTGTAAGGTTTAGAAGGGGGGTTGAATAAACCTTACCAAATTTTCGATTTAGTCCTTTTAAATATTGAGTTAATACTACACAATTTGTGTCCTTGATGGACAACCAATTTAGTTAGTCGGTAGAGTTAGTCTCTCAACAGGACTCAATCGAGCATTGATGGAATAACTCATTTGTTAGGTCTAAATTAACTCAATTGTGGTTTTGTTTTTGCGGAAGACTTAACACCCTTAAGTTTGGTTAAGCAAGGATTTAGTGCTTGGTTTAGTAATTAGAAATTATCAAGTGGATAGCAAATTTATCAGTGATTTAAACAATTAAGATCGGGGAATTAAAGTGCCGAAATGCAAATGACACAAGTGGATAGCAAATTTATCGAGATTTAAACAATTAAGATGCGAGGAATTAAAGTGCTTGGTTTAGTACTCCTCTCTTCTCCAACTCTGGAGGAATCCACTAGGTATTGATCAAGTATACAAAGTGGTAATGATCCGGATACAAGTCTTGATCACACACGGTGACTTGATCCTTTGGGACTCGATCACGAGACGCCTTGATCACTCGGTGGCTTCTCGTGCGACTCGAGACTTCTTTTCTGGCATTTGCCTTGCTACTACTGACCCACTTGCTCAAGCTCTTTGGATTTGATCACGAAGCCCTCCAAAAGCTTAAGACTTGGTTCGACCTTGAACCTTCCTACAATCCTTCGTGGAATGTAGACCCCGATTTTTCAAAAGTATTTTCCTCTTCAAGCGATTGAAGTTATCTTTCCTTCACGGTGAGTGTTGGATTGGCGTTCTTCGTAGTATAGGCTTGAGGATTGAGAATATTTGATTTTCTAATAATTGCTTGAACGTTTTTGGTTGGTCCGTCACCTATTCTCAATGTCATTTCTCGGCCTTTTATAGTGATCTTTCAAAAATTTGCCCGTTGAAGAGATAGGCTTATTTTTGAAAGTCACTGCGATCGTTGGCTTGTCTTATTGCGTCCTTGAAATTGCCATTTCCTCGTATGAATTGTTTTTCACCTTTTTAGAGTTCGACACGGTGTAGTGCTTCCCATTTGTTCATTCCTTTTGCACGCTTTTGGGACCGAGCACTCGAGAAAGGTGGTATGGAGATATTATTTGTTTAAGTAATTCTCTTGATTTACGTGCAACGGATCTTTTGATTATCTCGACTTATTTGCATTTCTTTGCTTTCCCAGGTGACTTAGAGTCGACTTCCAATCATTGGATGACTCTTTGTCACTTCAACTTGAGACTTGGCTTTTCTTGAGTTGACTTGACCGATACTCCACCACCGCATCTCACCGCTTCTTGATAGAGTTCCGTCTACTCTTCTTTGCCATACTCAATTTGTCTCAATGAGTCTTCCTTCTAGTCTTGATTGTCTTCTTGCATGTTAGGGTGTAGGCGACTTAACTCGACTTGGCCAACCCTATTTATTACAATGCATTTTACAACAAAATAATGGGGTGCCAACTTCCTATTCTAAGTTTTACATGGCATTCATCAAAATCTAAACAATAAATTTCCTAACAGGGTCAATTTTTGCGCCGAAATCACCAAATATCCATATTTTTTGACATGCTAGCCCGTTAGCTGTCATAGTCAACAATTTTCGAAAAACAATTACCATTTTGGTCAAAATAGGACTAAGTGTCCAAAATTTTAAATAATGTTGGATTGAAATTAAAAGTTACTATTTAGAGGACTGAGACTCCAAATTGTCCAGGTTACAAGATCCAATAAATTATTTTCCCTTTACTAATCTGAGTTGGTACGATAATACGTTTTATTTGGTTCATAAGTTTAACTTATCTTGATGTTATCCAATATATATTCCATGATTCTAAATACACAAAGTACGATGACTTCATTGCTAATAAAAAAAATGGAGAATATGGTTAAATTTTAATGCCAAAGTTTACTTATTCATAAGTTTCATGATGAATGGACAGTGATACAAATTTGATCTTATTTATGATTGTGATTATTAATTATTTTTTATATTACTAATATGCAAAAAACAACTTATTATCTATATTTTCCTATATCAGTGAAGATGAAATTTGATCGATTGTTAATAATGATCGAAATGTTAATCAACAATAATATTCACATTTGGTGAAGAGAAGAACAACTTTTACGTACATCCATCAATATTGCATCATTATTTCAGTGACGACACGAGTGGTAATCTAACTCAATATGTAATTTTAACATAAAGGTTTGATATTTATTACTTTTTGAATCATTGACATAATCGCACATGAGTTTATTTTCTATATAGGAACTAGTTATTAATAAACGTCAACATGCATGTCATACACGTGGAAAAAGTTCAAAAAAACAAGATATACTATCTTTTATTGAATAAACGCTCGAATATCTATATTGTCATTAATATTAATTAGTTTATATTTCTATCATTCAACAATACGTAGTTCTACAAGCATTATTTATTTCAGTGACAAGTACTAATCTAACTCAAATATCTAATTATACATTAACGGTTTAATATTTGTTAATTTTGAAATATTTATGTAATTGCACATAAAACTATATTCTAGTTATTATCGTCTACATGTCGTCCATGTGGAATGTGCATTCATTATTTATTTTAGTGACAGGACGAGTAATAATCTAACTCAATATGTAATTATACCTTAGTGGTTTAATATTTGCTATTTTTTTAATTATTGACGTAATCACACATAATACTATTTTCTAGTTATTATATGTCTACATGTCATACACGTGGAAAAAGTTCTAAAGATAAAAGATACCATCCATTTGGGAATAAACACTCAAATATCTATATTTTCTTAATATTATGTTAGTTACCAAACTGTACAACATAAAAATTTCTTATAGGACTCTTGTCAAAAAAAATTACTTAGAGGACTTATTAATATTTTTTTGATTGTTTTCTCATATGCATGATATTTAATTAGTGGTCAAAAAGGTAATAATATTACGAAGTTACATATTTCTATAATCAAAGGATTTCATTGCTAGGATTTGACAGTATTATATTGAACAATTTTTAAAATTTGAATGTCAAATAATTAAGACACGTTCTGAAATATTGGATTTGGTACCGTGTCATTAATTAAGCCATCCACCATTTTAAAATGAACTAATATTTATGTGAAAATTCCCTAGAGACAAATTAAATTGATTTGACACCCTTAGTGAGGCTCTAAATATAATTCTTCAAAATATCAAAATAGTTTCACCATAAAATGAAATATTAGTAGCAATGTTATCCATGGATATTGTTAAACAAAATATATGAACCAGTCAATGAAATATTAAATTCTTGAAATTATTATGCTCCTCCATGTCCATTTCCATGTTCATTTCCAGAATGGTTGAATGTATACGGATACGGCAACGCCGCCGGCTTTTCCTAACCACAACCCCTTTTTGACTCGGTAGGACTCTCCATCAAGGTTCACATTGGGAAACGCTCATTCATGTTCATTTCCTATTGTAGGAGGAGTTGCCATCAAGTCATAAGTAGAAGGCACCTAGCCATTTATCTTCATTGCCTCCATTCTGGAAGTGACTTCCCTCATGTTTTGGTTGATAACCCAGACCATCTCCACCTTCTTGCCCGCTGGTAGGTTAAGCTCTCATGGTTCACCATTTTTTTGGACATGTCCAACTCCGACAAATTTGTGAAATGAGTTAGCATGGCCATCACCTCGAGCGGGGATGGCCAAACATCTGGCTTGGGCTCGTATGGGCTGTAGATAATGGCACAAGCCTCCACGCTACAAAGGGTAGCTAGCTCGCTAACCTTCTTGATCAGCCACTCAAACGAAACCACCGGTGCACACAATGAAATTTTAGAACACAACATTTGAAAATGACTTCAGGACAGTGGTTTTATCAAGACATCAGCCACCTGATCATGAGTGGGAACATATCTGACATCAACTTCCTTATTTTGAAGTTTTTCTCTTATGTAATGAAGATTGACCTCGATGTGTTTGGTTCGAATGTGAAAAAATGGATTAGAAGCAAGGGCCAAAGAATTCTCATTATCACACCAAAGTATAGATTGTTGAACAAGCTGTAATCCCAACTCAGCAAATAAAGAGTGCGCCTAAATAATATATGTGTTGGTTGTGGCAAGGGAGCGATATTCTGATTCTATGTTGTTGCGAGCTATAACAGATTGCTTTTTGCTACTCCAAGAAATGAGATTGTTGCCTAGGGAAATAAAATAACCCATGGTGGACTTCTTATCATCCAAAGAGTTGGCCCAATCAGCACTAGAAACGCCTTCTAAGATGAAACGAGAAACTAATGTAAAAATAATGCCATGATGCAGAGTACCCTTAAGGTCTCTCAAGATTCTATTAGAAGCAGTCCAATGGTTGATGGTGGGAGAATGAAGAAATTGACTGAGCTTATTAATCACAAAGGCGATGTCAAGATGAGTCATTGACAATATTGTAAGGCACCTATTGTACTGCAATAAATGGATGGATGTTAAAAAAAACAATGTCTATTACTGAAACTTTCTGAGAAGGGCAATATGGTGTGCCGTAAGGATTACAGTCCTTCATGTTGGTTTTGATCAATAAATCACTGACATATTTAGTTTGATTGAGCAGAATACCAGACCTGATGTGGTGTACTTCAATGCCTAAGAAATAGTGAATAACTCCAAGATGCTTAACAGAAAATTTCCAATGCAACTGACTAATGATAGAGGCTACTTGTATTGGATCATCTCCAATATTAAGTATGTCGTCCATATACACAAGAATAAGAAACAACTTCCCTTGAGTAATGGAAAAAATAGAGAAATCAAAGGTACTGATATGAAGACCAAGCTGAATAAGATAGCATTTGAGCTTGTCAAACCAAACCTTAGGCGCCTATTTTACGCCATACAGCTAGTGCCTTAACAAGTTTGCAAACAAAACCAGACTTCTGAGGATGCTCATAGCCTTCAGGTTGTGACATAAAAACAACTTTCGTGAGATCACCAATAAGCAACGCAATATTTATATCCACCTGTTGAATTGTCCACCCCTAGTGACTGCAAGGGTGAGCATGATTTGGACCGTAATAGGCTTAATAACAGGACTGAAAGTTTTAAAATAATCCACACCAGGCGCTTATTGAAACCCTTTGGCCGCAAGACGGGCCTTGTACCTCTCAATACTACCATCCGCATTATATTTCACTTTAAAAATCCACTTGTGCTGAAGCACATTCATGCCTTCTTCATAAGGAACAAACTCCCAAGTTTTATTTTTAACCAAATCTACAAATTTAGAGTCCATTGCTTCTTTCCAATTAGAATCAGACAAAACATCAGTACAAATTTTGGTTCAGGGGATATAAGCGAAGCAATGAAGGTTTTTGGTTTGGAAATACCAAGTTCGGACCTACTGATCATGGGATGTGTGGAAATGAATGCATGAGACAATAAAGGAAAAATATAAGAAGAAGAGGGATGGGCGGAGCACTGGTAGGAGGCTGTGAAGAAACAAAATCATGAGTAAGAGGAGTAAAAGAAGACGAGTGAGGTCGAAATCGGATGAAACGTTGGAAATGGAGAAGAATAGAGAGCAGCCATGAGAGAAAAAAAATTAGCAAGCTCTAGATACCATATTTGAGTTGAGATAAACAATACATGAAGAACAAAGAGATGGAGAAAATAATGACTGACTTAGCTTTCATTATTTGACAGATGAGTATATATACATATGAAGTTAATGGTAGGTGCTACTAATAACTTGATTAACAGAAGGCTAACTAACTACCCGATACTGTTACAACTAAGCAACCACAATACTATAATATGGTGCGTGTGTATATATATGGTGATGAGATTGTAAGATTATTTTGGATCAACACCATTTGAATTTTGTGTTAGTGTTTTCTTAGTTGTCCAAAATTTCTATATGGTTTGTTTCAGTTACCCGTTGGATGCTAATTATCTTGAGGAACAATTGTGTGATACCCCATATTCAATAAACCTTTAATTTTATTTGAGATAATTAATATATTATGTTTCTAATAATTTATGTCTTTGAGTTTAGTAATATTTATTAAATTAAAATACTTTAAATATGTATTTGACCTTATGATTCATTATAACGACTTAATTTTTTATATTCTATTATTCTGGTTTCTATTTGTTTTGATGTACTATTTCTCATTATAAAGTTTTTGTAAATTAAAACTTCTGCAGTAATATTTGTAATATGCTTAGTTTGTGTAATTGCGTTTACTCAATAATTTTTTTTCCTGGTAGACTTAAATCAGGCAGTATTATAAGTTTTAAATTTCATACTTTTGGACAAATACGCTTGTGAGCTTAAGTTAGTAATTATTCGGGTATGTTATTCGTTAATCAAGATCTTTGTGATTATTTTAGTTTATTAAATTTGGGGCATTACAAATAGTCTTAGCAAATGCTCAAATTTTGTATTTGCAATTGTGTAGGTCCCAAGGGGTGATGTGTAAGGTTTAGAAGGGGGAGGGGGTTGAATAAACCTTACCAACTTTTTGATTTAGTCTTTTTAACATGTTTTCAGAGTTTTACACAAATCAACTAAGTCCCTAAGGGATAGCTAGGTTGGCTTACACATCAAAGTTACCCACTCAACAAACTCGACTGAGCTGTTGATAGTATAACTTAGCTGCTCTCAGCAAACACTTAGATTTACAGTTGATTTGGTTTTGTCAGCGGATGACTTTTCACCCTTATAATTTTTAAACACTTTTTACAACACTTGTTTTAACAATAGTTATTATCAGCATAGTTTAGCAGTTTTAACTTAGCAGCAGATATAAAATAAATGTAAGAATTAAATCCGTTGTAAAGTAAATAAGAGACAAGTAAATTTTATAGTGGTTCGAGGATGGGGTAATTCCTCTAATCCACTATTCTCCAACTCCTGGAGGAATCCACTAAGTAACAAAATCTTTGTTACAAAGTGGTCCACAGTCCGAGTCAGCTTTGATCACACAACCAACTACTCTTGGGACTCAGCTTCTTCGCAAAACAATTGTTTTGCTACTCCAGCTCCTTCAAACTATTGGAATTGTTCACACAACCATCCAACGAGTCTAAAGCATCTTGTTTGAACTTGAACCTTACTACTTCTCCTTCAAACTTGGAGAGTAGACCCCTTTGTTCTTTAAACAGATTTTCCTCTTCAACTGATGAAGTAATCTTTCCTTCACTGAATGTGTTAGATTGAATTCCTTCGAAATTAGGCTTAAGGATTTCCTTGAAAATCTTGAGAAAATTTGCAGGTTATTGCTTACTTGAATGGTTGATAGTGTTAGGAAATTTATTTGTTAGATTTTGATGATACCATGGAAAACTTAGACTAGGAAGTTGGCACCCCATTTTCCTTGTAATTTTGCATTGTAATAGATAGGACTGAAAGAGCTGAGTTAAGTGAGCTAAGTCAGGATTACAAAAAGTCAACTACGGACTGGAATGAAGACTCTGTTGTGTGTCAGCTGAGTATGGCCTAGAAGGAAGTCAAGGACTCGACTGAAGGAGAATCAACTGAGGTACAGCTGTGAGAAGTGTCAATTAAGTCAACTCCAGAAGCCAAGTCTATCAGTTGAAGTGATAGTTGAGTCAATCCCATGATAGGAGCAGACTCAAGTCACCTGGGGTAAAGGCAACGGTCAAGTGAAGAAAACTAACTTAGATCCGTTGGAATAAAGTCAATAATATTACTCGATATAGTAATATGTCAAGTTATCAGGTCTTAAAGTGTTTGGCCCAGAATTGTGCAAAAGGAATGAGCCAATGGGTCACACTGCATCTTGTGTCAGAACCTGCAAAGCTGAAATGCCATTTAATACGAGGAAAGGTCAACATCACAAAGGCTGCAGCCGAAGACAAGACAAGCCAACGGACACAAAGTGACATTTGAAACTAGCCTATCACTTCAACGGGCAAATTTCAAATGTTCACTATAAAAGGCTGAGGAATCATTTGATAAAAGGTAATGAATGACACTAATCTTTTAAGTAATATTCAAGTAATAAACCTGCAAGTTTTCAAAGCTTTTCATGAAATTCCTCAAGTATAAACCTCGAAGAAACTCGATCCAACACAAGTTGTGAATGAGAGAAAACTTCAATCAGTTGAAGAGGAAAACATTTGAAGAAACTAAAGGGGTCTACTTTCCAAGTTGAAGTATTATAGAAAGGTTCAAGGTCGAACCAAGTATCAAGTTTGTTGGAGGGCTTCGTGATCAAATCTAAGAACTTGAGAAGTGAGGTATAGTAGCTAAGCAGCCGCCTCGTGAAGAAGCTGAGTTGCAAGAGAAGCCAGCTGTGAGATCAAGGCTGTCTCCAGACTGATAACCGCTTTGTAAAATGATCTATTACTTAGTGGATTCCTCTAGGAGTTGGAGAAGAGAAAACTAGAAGAATTACCCAATATTCGAACCTCTATAAATATACTTGTGTCAATTTACTTTCAACATTTACTTTCCTGCATAGCTATTTTATATCTGTTGTTAGTTTATATTTGCTATCCATCTGATAAATAACTATGTGCTAAAACAAGTGTTGAAAACAAGCTTTAAACCAATCAAAGGGTGTTAAGTCTTGCACTGTTAAAAACCAAATCAGCCAAGTTAAGTATTTGGCTAAAGTAGCCGAATTGTACTATCAACAGCTCTATCGAGTCTGTTGAGTGGGTAACTTAGTTGAATAGCCAACTTAGCTGTCCCCAAAGGACACGGCTGATTTGAGTCAACTCTGTTGAACTATTTAAAAGGACTAAAATCGAAAATTTGGTAAGGTTTATTCAAACCCCCCTTCTAAACCTTACACTACACCCCTTGGGAGCCAAGTGGTATCGGAGGCGGTTGGTTAATTGAGCCTTTCGCACTGGTTACTGAACTAGATCTCTATATTTTCAAAAGGTTTTAACACTTGTGTTTTTTCAAAGTCTTTCAGTTTTAAAGCAAAGTTATTACATTGAAGCAAATCTAACTCGTATTCCTATGTTTACTGTGGAAGAGTTTGACGACTGGAAAATTCGCATACAGGCTCATCAATCAACATTACATGATGAAATGTGGCTAGTGATAGAGGATGGGCCATTCCAAATACTCAAAGTCAATACAACTTTAAGAAGAAGAAATTGCGGTGAAGGAGAAGAAGTTGCTGCTAAAGCAAGACCAGCCATGGTTGAAAACCCAAGGACTGAATGGATAAATGAAGATAGAAAGAGATATGACCTGGACAATTCTGCCAAGGATATACTCTACAAAATGTTGGACAAATCCATGTTCAACAAAGTCAAATCTTGCAAATCTGCAAAAGAATTTTGGGATAAGCTGACCTTAATTTTTGAAGGATCAGAATAAATTAAGGAGAACAAATTAAATGTTGTTGTTAAAAAATTTGGAAATTTTAAAATGCTTGCAGGTGAAACTCTAGATCAGCTGGATGCTAGATTTACTGAAATAACAAATGAGCTTTTAGCTCTTGGGAAAGAGTATACACAGAATGGAATGTGTATGAAGATTTTAAGAGCCCTCCCAACTAAATGGGAAATGAAGATAATGGACCTGAGAAATTCAATAGACATCCAACCATGAGCTTTTCTCAGACCTCAAACCTTATGAGTTTGAACTAAGAAAGAAATAGCAGTAGGAAACAACTGTACCCAAGATAGTTGCATTGTTGACCAGTGATGGTAAAAGAGTTGAGCCAAAGGAGACCATTGACAAGGAGGAGATTGCCCTTATGGTTAAAAGATTCACCAATTTCTTTAACAAGGACTATAAAAGGAATAAGGGTGAAACCTCCAGAAGACATTCAACACCCTCCAAAGCAAGGGAAGACAGGCCACCCAAGAGAACTGAGCATCAAAGAGCTGATTATCAGAGAGCTGATAATAAAAGAATAGATAGAGCTGATGAAAGGGTTGAGAACATGTGTTTGAATTGCAGACAACCAGGACATTTTGTAGTTGACTGTTCATATCCACCAGTCAAGAAGTATAGAAATGAAGAAGAAAGAAAAGTCTCGGGAAAGAAGACAGGAAAAGAAGAAAGCCATGTTGGCTGTTGAGACTGCTGGCCAACCAAGTGCAAAGAAGCATCAGACTCAGATAGTAGTGAAGCAGACTACTCGAGTGATTCTGAGGAAAATGCTATGATATGCCTCATGGCCAAAGAACAAGATCAAGAAGATGAGGTACACTCTAACTCATCTCATTCTAATTCAAGTGATAGTGACTGTGACACACACACGTCATCACCCACATATCTTTATGATCCATTAGGCAAAATGATGAAAGATTTTGAGCACATTAAAACCTCTCACACACGCCTAAATGAGGAAAAGCGGCCGACTTAAAAGCCAAAACTCACAATGACAAAAAAGAGCCGAGTACTTTGAGTCACATACCGATGAGAACACTAATTTGAAGGTTGAAATCACAAGATCATAGCGAGTTAAAACTCTGAGAAAAGAGGGAAAAAGATCTTAACAATGTGATTGCCTCATTTACAAAAGCATCCAAATCATTGGATAAACTTATTATGAGTCAAAAGGAATGCAGAGACGAGATAGGCATAAGATTCAATTCCTTTGTGGATAGTTAAACTCCGAGAGTGATTTTGGAAAAGGTATTTTCAAGCAATGAAGCATTCTAAAAACCCAAAACACCAAATGTTGCACCCACATTCACTCCAAAGCACAATCACAATCATATTGGCCTTGGTTATAAAGGGAAATGAAAGAAGCCAGTTGAGTATGCTGAACGAACATCTGAGAAGAAATTCAGACAGGTCCCTCAACAGACTCCAAATAGAAAATACTCTATAAGAAGCAAACATAACTACCAAAAACCCCAGAAAATTCATCAGAGAAATACATATGATGGGAATGGTAGAAACTATCCAAACCAAGCTGATAGGAATAATGTGAAACATCAGCGAAGACCTATGGAATACAAGCCAAAATGGCAAAGACCTAAACCTCAACAAAGGTAATTCCAAAGGTAAAAGAGCTACCATCAGCACACATATGCACCCAAGCACTACACTCAGCAATATCACAATTATCCCAAGAAAGCAATTGTTAAAACACACACACAAGCATACAGACAAAAAAGACAGATGTATGATCCTAAAACCCCCAAGCAAATTGCTAATGTGCACTATGATTATGGCACTGGTAGATGGAAACCTCTTAGCGTCAGATCATCTGGTTATAGGTTGGTTGGAACATCTTACAGCACTAACCCCTCAGGACCCAGACAAGTATGGGTACCTAAAAATTGATTTCCTTGATTGCAGGTTCAAGGAACAACTGAGTGCCAAGGAACCTGGTACATGGATAGTGGTTGTTCCAGACATATGACAGGAAATAAGAAACATCTGTCAAGGTTCAAGGAGATTGGAGGTGCAAAAGTCATATTTGGAGGTAAGAAGCTCCAGGGGAGATCAAAGGCACAAGATCCATCAAGAAAAATGGATTGGAAATCACAGACGTTGCTTATGTTGAAGGCCTCAACTTCAACCTGCTAAGTATCAGCCAACTCTGTGACAAAGGCTACAATGTAGGATTCAACATGGGGATATTCCAAATCAAAGATACTAAGTCCAATGAAATAGTGCTGCAAGGTACCAAGGCAAAAGAATATGTATTGGTAGATTGGTCTGCTGCTACACCAAGCACATGTGTGATAGCAAAGAGCACAGCCGAATCATGTTGGTTGTGGCACAGGAAGCTGAGTCACCTGAATTTCAAGACAATCAACAAGCTTGCAGGGAGTCATCTTGTCAAAGGATTGCCAGACTCAGTGTACAAGAAAGAAAGTATATGTGATGCATGCCAGATGGGAAGCAAATCAAATTATCATTCAAGGATAAGCCAAGTCCTTCTTCAACAAAGATATTACATCTGTTGCATATGGATTTGTTTGGTCCAGTTGAGCCAGATAGCATCAGTGGAAAGAAATACACCTTAGTGGTGGTGTTTCTTATTCAATTGAAAATTTACATTTAGAAAAAGACATCACTCTAGTAGTTGCATAGAAAAATCATAATTCGTATAATAATTTCTTATTTAATTGAAAACAATATTTAAAAATAAAAAGAAATTACTCCAGTAGTTTCATAGGCCACCCATTATCCACCGCTAATAACCACCGCCGACTCTTAACCTAAAATGTTTGATTATATATGGGGTGAGCAACACAGCTTAGTGGAGTTAAAATTGTCCAAGCTAAATGCACAGATATCTCACATTAACATGCAAATACGATCCAATAGAACATAGCAAAGATTCTTTGAAAACCAAATACATAGACATAGATTGCACTGCAGGGGTTCCACCTAAGGGATACATCGACCCCAGACCTCTTGAGTCCCTGGCTCACGGGTTTCTAAAGAAACTGTACTACACAATCATGGAAAATAATCTAAATATTTAACAAGGACAATAAAGTTAAGAAAACAAACCCCACCTCGAAACTTTGCTTGAAAAATAGTGAATGATTTGATGTAATATCCCTATTGAACTTCAGAGCTCGCCGTCCTCATCGCCTAACATGGATATATATACATCTTAGTTCCTAGAAGTCAAAACTTAAGTATTAACCTCGATATTAGAAGCACTAAAATAACATTCTTGGAAGCTCACGGTATTTTTCTAAGGTTTAGGGTTCCACTTGGTAGGTTTGAACAATACTAAATCTCTGCGCAGTTGGGATCGAATACTATTTTCTCATAAAAAGTTTACTGGAATTATTTAATATTTTTACAGTAGATAATAGATTCAAACATAGATATCATATAAAAATTTTACGAAGATTAGAAATGTTTAGCTATTGGTTTTGAATTTGTGAAACTGAAATTGGTGTAATACAAAATCCTACACAGCTATGGAAGAAAAATCATATTTAAATAAATATAGTACTATCATAATATTTAAAATTCATAATATTGGATCTGGAATTTTAACGACATATAATATACATACCATAGTACAACATATCCAAAAATTATAATATTTAAAATTCATTAACCTTATGTTTTGAATTTTATAAACTGAAACTTTTGTCATTGCTAAAATCAGTAATGTCTTGGAAACTAGTTAATATTTAAATAAATATAAGTTGGTATGATCTTATATTTTACCACACCGTAATATACATTATAATACATAGCATATAAAAAATTAAGATATTTTGAAGGTCTTTATAAAGGGTTTCTAGAATTTGTAAATCAGAAACAGAGTATATTCAAGATTTGGAAAGCGTGAATGACGATTTCGTATAAAATAATATACACCTCAAACGTATAATAAATTTTAACTTAATATTAGTTACCTATAATAATATAACATAGTAAAATTTCACGACTGTTGGATACGTATAAGTAGGGTTTTGGATTTTCTAAAATGAAAATAGGGAATAACATAAATTCTGGCATCTTAGTTTGAAAATTCAATAACTACAAAAGTACTCATTGGATTAGTATGAAATTCTAACCGTATGATAAAAACGTCATTAAGAATAGCATATTAACATCTTAATTTTTTTTGAATAGTATAGCTTGGGTTTCGAAATGGTTGTATGATAGACAATGGAGAAGAGAAACTTCGTCATGATTGTATGATAGACAATGGAGGTTGTGATGGAGAAGAGAAAGAGTCCTAATATAATTATCCTAGCTAGTTTCCCAAGCACCTTAGGATTCCTCATGGGCCCTATAATTGGATAATAAATCTAATAATAATATTTATTCACTAATGGGCTATATAACTAATTAAATACACATCTTTTTTCTACCGTATGTTACAATAACCAACTAAATATCTATTAATTTTTTTTGTATGCGATTTCTATGACTTGACAATATTATATTTAACACTTTTTGAAATTTGATTGTCAATTAATTAACACCTGTTTTGAAATATTGGATTGGGCACTTTATTAAATAAACCATTCCATATTTTAAAATGAACCAATATTTATATGACAATTCCCTAAAGACAAATTAATTGAATTCACACCGTTAGTGAGGCTCTAAACAAAATTCATCAAAATGTCAAAATAGATTCACCATATTGATGAAATTTATTAGGAGCAATGTTATCCAATGATATTATAAAACAAAATAGGTAAAATTGTATAATTGGTCCTCTAACTAGATGGCGGTAGCAAAAAGGTCCTGTAAAGATCACATTTTGCAAAAAACGTCCTGCAACTATCGCAAACTCTCGATTTTGGTCCTACAAAATGCACCTTGTGTTGCTAAATAGTCGTGTAATTATATGAAAATCTCAATTTTGGTACTAATTTTCCTAGATCTCAATCACGTAAATGGTTCTCAATTTTGGTTCTAATTTCATTAGATTTCAATCATGTAAATGGCACATGTAGTTCCCAATTTCCGATGACATTAGGAAGAAAATTGTGATTTTTATATCATAGTTACAGGATAATCTTGCAAACCATGCATTTTAGAGGATCAAATTGAGATGTTTATATAGTTTAATGATGTTTTTGCAAAGGGTAATTTTTACAGGACTTTTTACTACTGTCCTATAGTTATAGGACTAATTTTGCAATTTTACCAATAAAATATATGTATGAACTCAACATCATTTCAAATCATGTTATTTGTTGAACGTCTCCCTTTTATTTACACGTCTTGGAATTATGATAAAAGATAAAAATTAATTAATCCAAAATTTTTTGGGTAGAGATAGTCATATAGTATACTATGCTATAATATTATTCTCTAATTAAGAACATAGAAACAATTTCGCAACAACAAAAAAAAAGATTATATCCTCTATATTAGTTGATATAAACATCATTTTTACGCCGAAAAAAGAACAATTTATGTATCATCGTACCTGCAAAATCAATTCACTATTATTCCTAGGATCAAGTTATTGTTAAATATATGAAAGATAGGATTGAATCAATTTTTCATTCAGATAAATCCCATCAAATCGATATAATGCGAAACCCAAAATATCCTACTGGCTAATTATGTTTTATAAAGGACTTATTAGTAAAAAATCATTTATCAAGAACCTAATTACAACCTGACGAAAATGAGAGGAAACTGAGAAAAAACAAGAACTTAAGAAATATTAAACAAGTGCCGAAAAATAAAATAAACCAACCAAATATACACACACATATATAATACATATGTGTGTGGAGGTTATTACATTGATCCAGAAGTGAAAACCAAATCACACAAATAAAACAAAGATAGATTTCTAAGACTGATAACTAATAAATTCTTGAAATTAATTCACTCCACGTCCATTTCCAGGTTCATTTACAGAGTGGTTGAAGGTATACGGATAGGACAACACCACCTGCATTTCCCAACCAAGACCACTACCACTAGCTCCGGCCAGAGGTGGAGGTGGAGGAAAAGGATGAGGTGCCGGCGCGCCAGAAATGGAAGGCTCCTAGCCATTTATCTTCATTGCCTCTATTCTGAAAAGGACTTCCCTGATGTTCTTGTTGATAACCCAACCAAATTCCGCCGCGTTCCGCATATCGAAGTGCTCGAGGCCCACCACTCCGGCAATAGACTGGAACAAAAAACTCTCCATCTCTTCCCTCTTTTCCTCCTTCTCGATGCGGCGGAGCTTGTCCTCTACCTTCTTGACCGACTGGTAGGTGAAACTCTCATGGTTAACCATATTTTTGGATCGGTCCAACTCTGACAAATTTCGGAAACACGTTAGCACAACCATTGCCTCGAGCGGGGATTGCCAAACCTTTGGCTCGGGCTCATATGGGCTATAGATAATGGCGCAAGCCTCCACACCGCAAAGGGTAGCTAGCTCGGTCACCTTTTTGATCAGTCCCTTCTTCCTTTTCTTGAAAGAAGCCTTCCTTTCCGTCTCATTGTTAATGTAAGCTAAAGTTACTTTCTTTCTTGTCATTTTTTACTTGTTTTATATTTTCTTTGTAGAATATAATTTCCTGGATTTTTTTCTCTCTTTTTTCTTTCTGGAGTATACAGAATAGGTACTTGTTATGGTGTGTATATATAGATGGTCATGATATTGTCAGATTATTTTGGATTACCACGATTTGAATTTTGTCTTAGTGTTTTCTCAGTTGTCAAAAATTTATATATGGTTTGTGTTTGGTAATGCCCGTTGGATGCCTATTATATTTGTGGAAGAATTGTCTTAATAGCTCAAATTTTGTATATGTAATTGTATGTTTTAGATTTTGTATTAATGTACTTACCTTATTGTGTGGATACTTCTTTTATTTATAGGATCTCGAGTGCTTATGTGGTGAGGACATATGTTTTTATTTTTTTGCCATTTAATTATTTTCCAACAATTGTAACGAATGTCGAATTATAAATTTAAAATTTACAGTAATAACGATAATAACTTACAACGACAACAATAATAAGAATACTTGTTACATGTGGAATTGTTTGAACTAGGGACTCTCATCTAAATATATAAGCCACTTTGATTTTTTTTTAATAATGTACATTATTCGTATATTACGTACGTGTAAAACAGGATATTTGAATATTAATTGTAGATGCATGACGTTGAAATATGAAAGATAAAACACGAAACTTGATCAACCAAAAATCCGAATACTAAGAGGGGGAACAAATGTGTAACGACCCAAATTTTCTAACAGTACGGAAATTTTAACAATCATTGCAATAAGCTGAATTAAAAGGGCACCATTTAAAAAGATAACATATCATTAAAATTTTGCATTCGAATAAACAAAGTACTTTAATTTGAATCCCAAACATCAGTCATCCAAAAATAAAATAATAAACTAAAAATCCGTTAATAAAATAAAATATTCCTAAAATTGTAAAATAAATAAATCTGTTGACTTTGCATCCACCGCCTCCAATCATCGCTCGGACTCCTCAACCAGAAAAGTGTTAATGAATATGGGGTGAGCTTTCAACTCGCTCAATGGGGACACGTTTGTCAAAATTAAACACAACAATAGGCATAATCGTAAACATTCAACATGTAATTTAACTTTTATTTTGACTGACCAGTTACTTTATAGTACTGCGGGTTCACCCGAGGATGCTTTTGATCCCGGACCTTCTTGCAGCCCCTGACTAAGTGTTAGATAAATGTTTTCATCATGATTTTGATGATTTTGTTCAAATGAGTTTTTAAACCAAAACTATGTCCCTAAATGTTGTCTAAATACTTCCGATCTATTTAAAATGTTTTTATTATTTTTCGGAGTATTTCTTAGAATTTATTTTCGATAAAAAATTGGACAACGCATTTGTTTCCGCCTCGACCGCCGCCCTATAGGGCAACCCGCACTGAGTTGAGCCGAGAAACAAAAATGAGGCGTAAGAAAAAAAAGCGGGCAGTGGCGACGGCCGACCAGGTGGTCGACCGCGGCGACTTTGCACTGGAGTTGGTTTTTTGTTCCGACTTCTCTGTTTCAAATTTCTTCAGTCCAACCGGTCATGTTTAAGGGTGACCGGTCGCACCCTCCGACCGGTCCCCCCGTAAAAATTCGCAGAATTCAATTTCAATCTTATCTCTGTGCGACGGCCGAACCCTATGTTTATCGACAAACTATCCGCTATGCGTTTCGCATGCCTTTTCCCTATTCTCGGGATTGATTGATTTTACAGCTATATTGATCATTTTAAATGGTTTCTTTTTAAAGCAAATCACTCCCAAGGAGGAGCCAATGTCCTGGAAATGAAAGCCAAGTCCTCTCCTATAAATAGAGGCTTCATTCAAGCAACAAGATACAACACTCAATACAAGCAAAAAGAGCAAACAAAGCAAACACTTCTATATCTTGTTGTATTAGCCTAAGCACTTTCACTTGCACAAATTTGAGGTCTAGGCTTTCAATTCTTGATTACACTTGTACTCATATTGTTTCAATCTTTATTGAGTTGTAATCTTGATTTTGGTCATCATTCAACACAAGACATCCTTGTGAGTATTCTTGTGGTAAGAATACACTTGGGTGATCTAGGTGATAGGTGTTTGAAGGTTGTGGTAATCTTCAAAGGTGTTGTAAAGAGGGTTGTGGTAATCCTCAAGGTGTTGCAAAGAGGGTTGTGGTAATCCTCAAGGTGGTGAAAGAGGGTTGTGGTAATCCTCAAGGTGTTGTATTAATTTTTGGTAAATTAATAAAATCTTTTTTTCTTTTTGAAATCCATCCCGGATATACTGGGGTGGTAGTAGATTAGGCCCTAGGTGGGTTGAACTACTGTAAATCGACGTGTGCTATTTACTTTCCGCATTTAGCATTTCATCTTTGTTTGAGCTTTTCGAAAAAGAGTGCAAAATCTGAAAAACTGGGATAATCTATTCACCCCCCTCTAGATTATTGTAGCCACTTGGACTAACAAGTGGTATCAGAGCCAACTCTTTGGCTAGCTCGTTCCGAGTAAAGAGGAAAGATCCATGGCAACAAATGATGCTCATCTCACCACCGGCGCCTCCACCAGTAAGCCACCGCTATTCGACGCCAACAACTACGCATTTTGGAAAGACCGTATGGAGTGCTTCCTACAAGGGTGCGGGGTCGACATTTGGAATGTGGTCATTGAAGGAGTTGATCAACCAACAAAGAAATCGGAGGATGGCACCTTGGCTCCTAAGCCCTTCAAGGAGTTTGATGAAAACGACAAAAAGGCCTTCTTTCTAAACGGTAAGGCCTTAAATATTTTGCATTGTTCTCTTACCGCCACCGAATACAATCACATAAGAGGCATAAGGTCGGCACATGAGGTTTGGGAAAAATTGGAGACAATCTATGAAGGGACTAAGAAAGTCAAGCAAGCAAGAAAGACCATGCTTGTTAAAGACTTCGAAAACTTTAACATGTATGATGGCGAAAGCATCTCCAAAATGGTGGAAAGGCTTGACAATATCGTCAATCCTCTTGTGGCCCTCGGCAAAGTCATTTCCGAAGAAGACAAGGTGACCAAAGTATGGAATGCTCTTCCCGGCTCATGGTCCGAAAAAGTAACGGCAATCATGGAGGCACAAAATCTTGAGACACTCATGTTTGACGAGCTTATTGGAAATCTACTCATCTATGAAGTCTATCTCAAGGAGAGGAAAAATTCCAAACCATCCACAAATCAATCGGGTATGCAAATTATTCCTAAAGGTCTTGCTTCTTCTTCTAATAATGCATACTATGATAATGACGATGATGATGAGGAGACGGCCGCACTTGTTCGAAAATTTGCAAAATTTGTGAATAAAAATAAAAGCGAGAAAACCAAGAGATAATGCTTGCTTTAAATGCGGAAAACCCGGGCACTTCATTGCCGATTGCCCGAAGCTCGATGAAGAGGAGCAAAAGAAAAAGAAGCCTTTCACAAAAAAAAAGGCTCTAAACGCGGAAGTCAAAACATGGGATGAACTACTCGAAACAACCGATGAGGAAGGAGAAACCGAACACGGTCTCATGGCCATAGACGATGAAAACAATGAGGTACACTCTAATTCCTCTACTTCTTCCATAGTTGATGACTTGCAATGTGATTTTGATGAATTGCAAATTGAGTTTCAAAATTTAATTGTTAAATACAAAAATTTGAAAAAGGAGCATAAGGAGCTTAAGGTTGAAAAAGAAAATTATTCACCTCTTATGAATCTCTAGACAAAGCTCATGCTCTTACTCTTACTAGAGTTCATTCTCGTGAAACCGAAAAGAAATCGCTCACAAAAGATATTGAATGTTTGAAAAATGATGTGCCTCGTTTCAACATAAGCACGGATAAAGTCACAAAAATTTTAGATGCACAAAGAGGTGAGCATTCCAAATTGGGACTTGGTTACAAGCCATTTCAAAGTGTTTTTAAGAAAAATAACCAAGGTCCGACTTTTGTACGTGCTAATAATTATAATACTCCTACTTGTTTTTATTGTGGCAAAATTGGACATTATGCTAATAATTGAAAATTGAGAAATAGCTCAAGACATGTTTGGAGACCTAAAGGTCTCAAGACTAACCCCCATGGACCCCAAAATTATAGGGTACGTAAAAGAAATTCTTTTGTAGGTAATAGGGGCTATAACAACAATGGAAGATTCAAAATGGTTCGTGGACAGCGGATGTTCACGCCATATGACCGGGAGGAGAGAACTTTTTACCAACATCAAGCTCCAAGAAGAGGGTATGGTCATGTTCGGCAATGGCAAAGGAAAAATTCTTGGAAATGGAGAAATTGGTAACTCTTCCTTCTCTCTTAGTAATGTTCTTTTAGTTGAAGGGCTTAAGTTTAATTTGATAAGTGTTAGCCAACTTTGTGATTCAAATTATGATGTTTCCTTTAATAAAGAAAAATGCCTTATACTTAAAAATGGTGAAAGTATTTGTGAAGCAAATAGAAAAGGCAATCTTTACAAAATTTGTACAAGTGATTTGGTTAGTCAAAATGTTTCTTGTTTAGTCGCCAATAATGATTTAACTAGTTTATGGCATAGGCGACTTGGACATGTTGGATACAAGAATTTGAAAAATATTTACAAAAACCAACATGTGAAAGGACTACCCAAATTGAATTTTGAAAATCTTGGCTTATGTGACACTTGTCAAAAGAACAAATTAGTTAAAAGTAGTTTTAAACCCTACAAATATATTTTCACTTCCAATATATTTTTGGGCTGAAGCCATAAGTACCGCTTGCTATGTCATTAATCGAGTTTATATTCGTCCTAAAATGAATAAAACTCCATATGAGCTTTGGAAAGGTAGAACTCCAAATATTAGTTATTTCAAGATATTTGGTTGTAAATGCTTTATTTTGAATACCAAGGATCAATTGGACAAACTTGATCCTAAGGCCGATGAAGGGATATTTATGGGATATTCAACAAAAAGCAAAGAATATTGGGTTTACAATAAGACTAGTGGAGTTGTTGAAGAATCCATCCATGTTAAATTCAATGAAGCTTCGGGAGTTGAAAGAATACCTAATGATGAAAGTGATGAAGAGGATATTATTGAACAAATTGTTCAAATTGATGATCAACCATCTACATCAAATGATCAACCGTCCACTTCAAATGGTCCTCAAGAAGATAGAGGTGATATCTCGGATCTTCCCGTTGCATTGAAATTTAAGGGAGATCACCCAAAAGATCTTATTATTGGTGATCCACTTGACAAAGTGATGACCTGGAAAAAATTTGCCGAGAAAGCTCTTATTTCTCAAAAAGAGCCAAAAAATGCTAAAGAGGCCATTGAGGATGAGGATTGGTTCTTAGAAATGCAAGAGGAGTTAAATTAATTTGAAAGAAATGATGTATGGGAATTAGTACCTTGTCCTCCATCTCAAACTATTATTGGTACAAAATGGGTATTCCGGAACAAACTTGATGATCAAGGCAACATTGTTCGAAATAAGGCAAGGTTAGTAGCTCAAGGGTATTGTCAAGAAGAAGGTATTGACTATGATGAAACTTTTGCACCCGTAGCACGTTTAGAAGCTATTCGTATTTTACTTCCCTATTCTTGTTTTAAAAATTTCAAACTTTACCAAATGGATGTTAAATCCGCTTTCTTAAATGGTATTATTCAAGAAGAAGTCTATGTAAAACAACCTCCGGGGTTCGAAAATATTTCTAGGCCTAATGATGTTTATAAACTTAAAAAGGCCTCAGATGGTTTAAAACAAGCACCCCGTGCATGGTATGATAGACTTAGTTCTTTTCTTTTACAAAATGGTTTTATAAGAGGTAAAGTTGATACAACTCTATTTGTTTTTGAAAAAGGGCAAGATTGTTTACTTGTGCAAATTTATGTTGATGATATTATCTTTGGTGCCACTAATGATTCTTTGTGCAAGAAATTCTCTAAGTTGATGCAAGGAGAATTTGAAATGAGCATGATGGGGGAGCTCAACTTCTTTCTTGGACTCCAAATTAAGCAATGTCAAGAAGGTATTTACATTTCACAATCTAAGTATACAAAAGAACTTTTGAAAAAGTTCGCATTGAAGAAGGAAGAACCGTCTCTACTCCCATGGCAACAAATGTCAAAATTGACAAAGATGAAAAAGGCAAGTCCGTGGATGAATCAAAGATTCGAGGTATGATTGGTAGTTTACTTTATTTAACCGCTAGTAGACCAGACATTCTTCATGCCGTATGCTTATGTGCTCGTTTTCAAAGCAATCCCAAAGAATCTCATATGAGTGTCGTTAAAAGGATCTTTCGATATTTGAAAGGCACCATTCAATATGGTTTATTTTATCTAAAGAATGAAAATTTTTCTCTTAAAGGTTATAGTGATTCGGGATTATGCGGGAAATACTGATGATCGGAAAAGTACTTCCGGATCATGTTAATTTTTAGGAATTTCCTAGTTTCTTGGTTTTCAAAGAAGCAAAATCGTGTTTCTCTTTCAACTACCGGCCGAATATATTTCCGCCGCATTTTGTTGTACTCAACTTTGGATGAAACAAACCTTAGCGGATTACAAATGCTCTTTTGAAAACGTACCTATCTTTTGTGATAATATATCCGCTATAAATATTGCTCAAAACCCGGTTCATCATAACCGTACTAAACATATTGAGATTCGACATCATTTTCTAAGGGATTGTGTTTCAAAACGCAAAATTGAGATATCTTTTGTACCATCTCAAGATCAATTAGCGGATATTTTTACAAAACCGCTATCTTCCGAGACTTTTTCATCAATACGAGCTCGATTAGGAATAATGCATATTGAATGAAGCTTACATTTGCATTTTGCACGTTTTAAAACTTAGGGTGAAAAATCGGATTTTTGTTTGAAAATTCGGATTTTGGAAAAAACCGATGCAGGTGAAATTTGAAAAGGGTTGGTTGAGGGCAACCGCCGCCCTCAACGCCGACCGGCCGCCCTAAGCCATTTCTTGGATTAAAATGGTTCTGCCTCTTCAAAGATTCGCAACTTTAACATATTTTGGCCATTTTTCGCCCTTTGCCAAATTTTCACATATTTCATTCAAAAATGGTTTTCATGCATTTTTTTAACATGGACATTATATATCATGATCATCATCATTATGGCTCATGTTTTCCGATCAAATGGTAAGAATTTCTCTTCTTTTGCTCAATGGGTTGAACCTCGAGTTTATGACCTTATGGTATATTTCTTGATATTTTTGCATATGATTTTGATGAGCTTATTTATTATGATTGAATTGTATAATTATTGAGGTGAATTGGTGATAAAATCTTTTCGCTTGTAACATTTACAAAAGTTATATACAACCTCTTTTATTTTTCACGCACACAAGGTGTTCGATGAAATGTCGCAATGAAAATTTCAACTTCTACATGATTCTTTTGCTTTCAAAAGTCTTCTATACTTATTGAGATCATGATTTGGCAAACAAAACGAGCGTATAAACTCTTCATCTAACATTTCTCCCATTTCCCTTGGATTTTACGCTTTAATTGCTCAACGGTTAATAAACCGTCCCTTTGGCGCACTTTGATATTATTGTATGGTGTTTTCACCATTCTAACATTCTTTTTGATGATTCCAAAGGGGGAGAAACATGAAATTGGCTCGTTATCTCAAGAAAAGCTAATAAAAGCTCGCAATAAAAAGCTATGGCTTCCTAAAGCCAAGAATACCTAGTCCATGGCTTGAATTTTGGACTCAAATGAAATAGATTATAAGTATTGTGACAGGGGGAGCTTCTTAGCTCATGATGCATCTTATATAAGCTTGTTATAGCTTGTGCTTCTTACTTATAATAATCGTTTGTTGATATGCTCATAGATAGGGGGAGCTTTGTATGAAATACTTCTAACGGATAGTTTACTTGTAAAACCGGAAAATTTATTTGTTTTTCAAATCGTCAAGAAAATTGTTTTGGTTTGTAATCATCAAAAAGGGGGAGTTTGTTAGATAAATGTTTTTATCATGATTTTGATGATTTTGTTCAAATGAGTTTTTAAACCAAAACTATGTCCCTAAATGTTGTCTAAATACTTCCGATCGATTTAAAATGTTTTTACTATTTTTCGGAGTATTTCTTAGAATTTATTTTCGATAAAAAATTGGACAACACATTTGTTTCAGGCTCGACCGGTCACCCTATAGGGCAACCTGTACCAGAGTTGAGCTGAGAAACAGAAAATGAGGCGTAAGAAAAAAAGGGGCAGGGCGATCGGTCGACCAGCGGGCGACCTGTACCTGGGAGTTGGTTTTTTGTTCCAGACTTCACAGCTAAGGGCGACCGGTCGAACCCCCCTCCGACCGATCCCCCTTTGTAAAATTCGCAGAATTCAATTTCAATCTTATCTCGTATGAATCGGTCGAACCCTATGTTTATCAAAGAAACTATCCGTTGCGTGCTGCATGCCTTTTCCCTATTTTGTGGGATTGATTTCTAACAGCTATATTGATCATTTTAAATGGTTTCTTTTGCAGCAAATCACTCCCCAAGGAGGAGCCAATGTCTGGAAATGAAAGCCAAGTCCTCTCCTATAAATAGAGGCTTCATTCAAGCAACAAGATACAACACTCAATACAAGCAAAAAGAGCAAACAAAGCAAACACTTCTATATCTTGTTGTATTAGCCTAAGCACTTTCACTTGCACAAATTTGAGGTCTAGGCTTTCAATTCTTGATTACACTTGTACTCATATTGTTTCAATCTTTATTGAGTTGTAATCTTGATTTTGGTCATCATTCAACACAAGACATCCTTGTGAGTATTCTTGTGGTAAGAATACACTTGGGTGATCTAGGTAATAGGTGTTTGAAGGTTGTGGTAATCTTCAAAGGTGTTGTAAGAGGGTTGTGGTAATCCTCAAGGTGTTGTAAGAGGGTTGTGGTAATCCTCAAGGTGTTGTATTAATTTTTGGTAAATTAATAAAATCTTTTTTTCTTTTTGAAATCCATCCCGTATATCTTGGGGTGGTAGTAGATTAGCCAAAGCGTGGGTTGAACTACTATAAATCGACGTGTGCTATTTACTTTCCGCATTTAGCATTTCATCTTTGTTTGAGCTTTTCGAAAAAGAGGGCAAAATCTGAAAAACCGGGATAATCTTTTCACCCCCCCTCTAGATTATTGTAGCCACTTGGACTAACACTAAGTACTGCGGGTTCACCCCGAGGATGCTTTTGATCCCGGACCTTCTCACAGCCCCAGACTAATTATAACACTGCTGGTTCACCCCGATGATACTTTTGATCCCGGACCTTCCTACGACACCTGGCTAACATAATTTATTTTCACATTTACATGTAAACAAATACACATATATGAAGCATTTAATAATGACAAACAATAAGTGAATAGAATATCCCCGCCTCGAATAAACGCAGATATATGTGCGAAGAATGCAATAATACAAAGAACCTACTCCTCGTTTTTTCCTTGTTTTCTACAATAAATAATAAAATATAATTAATAATATAGGAATATAAATTGAGATAGAAAAGAAAAAAAAAGGTTTGGAAGAACGGAAAGGATTAAAGATGAAAGGTATTAAATGGAAAGGTTAACCAAGACATTAACTTTGTATGAAAAGAATGGTTGTAACGTAGTGTAAAGTGTAAAGTGGGTTTATTTTATTAAAATCCTACCACCAACTAAAACCAAAATACCAAAAATTTAACCCTATTTCACAATTTCCAAAGTCTCTCAATACTGCTTTCACGCTCCCGCCATCTTCATCTCCTTCTTTTCTTTTCTTTTTCTTTTCCCACAATACTTTCTTAACCCCGTACCCACTGCCCCTCTTTTCTTGCATAGCCCACACACCGTCACCACACAACACCGTTCGGTAGACCCGAGGCAGATTGACTAAGATACAAGGACCGTTCTAGCCGCGCGGTGAAGGGGAAGGTCTGATTTTCTTTAGGCGTCCGACCGTGTGGGGTGCGCCGGTGGGTTCGCTGCCCATCTCCTTATCTTCTCCTCTATTCTATTTTTTTATTTGATTTTTGTTGGCTGAATTGAATCACATATTGGTTTTGATATTTGGGTGTGATTCTAGGAATTTACCGGAATGTATTTCCGGCGGACGGTTGGCGTCGGCACGGGGTAAGGAAGAAAGGAGACTATTTTAGTTTTGTTGGGTTTGTTGTGTTTATGTTCAATAGGGGAACCGAAGAAGAAAAATATATCTAAGAATTTACCTGAATCAGAATTGTCAATCGGATGAAGAAAAAGGAAAAGGACGTAGGGTTATGTATTTATAAGGAAAACAAATTCTGTAGTTTAAAGTTATTAGGGTTTGTTAATGATAACAATAAAATCAGTTATATTAGGAGTTGAGTTCTATCTCCAAGATTCTTTAAAAATTTAGACTGTAAAAGGATAATTGATAAAATTAAACAACTAATATTTGATAATTATAATTAAATAATAAAAAGAATAATAATTATTAACTAATCAGATAATTATTATTGATAATATAGTTAAATTAATATAAATATTAATAATATTATTATATAAATCAAATATTACAATCTACCTCCCTTAACAAAATTTCGTCCTCGAAATTTGATAACTCACCAAATGTCAGGAAGTCGGGGTACTTAGCACGTATCTCCTCTTCACGCTCCCATGTGGATTCCTTTTTCCCATGACGTTTCCATTGCACTTTAATCAAGCTCATGTCTTTATTCCTCAGCTTATGAACCTTTCGCTCCAAAATGGCTTTAGGTGCTTCTTCGTAGGATAAGTCATCGCTAATCTGCAGATCTTCGTGGTTGACAATATGACTTGGGTCATGAACATACTTTCTCAACATCGATGTACGAAAAACATCATGTACGCCTGACAGACGTGGTGGCCATGCCAGCTGAAAAGCTAAATCTCCGACTCTTTTCAATATCTCGAATGGACCTATGTATCTTGGCTTTAGCTTTCCTTCATCACCAAATCTTATCACTCCCCTTATCGGTGCTACCTTGAGAAACATATTGTCTCCCACCTCGAACTGTAAGTCATTCCTTCGGTGATCAGGATACAATTTCCTTCTATCTTGTGCCATTCTAATTTGATCTTGGATTTTTGCTATCTTTTCCATTGTTTGTCGAACCAACTCCGGCCCCAAAGATCTTTTTTCTCCGACCTTGCCCAAGACAATGGAGATCTACACTTTCTCTGTACAACGCCTCGTAATGGGCCATCCCAATAGTCACTTGGTAACTGTTGTTATAAGAAAAATCCACCAGAGGTAGTAATGATTCCCAATTCGGTCCTATATCAAGCACACATGCTCTCAACATGTCTTCCAATATCTCAGATCGTCCTCTCGTCATCGTCCGTCTGTCCTCGGGTGGTAAGCCGTGCACTAAACTTCAGTTTTGTTCCAAAAAGCTCTGTAAACTTCCCCAAAACTTAGAAGTAAATCTTGTATCTCTGTCCGACACGATGGATACTAGAATGCCATGTAATTTCACTATATCTTGGATGTATAGTTGTGCATACTGCTCCATACTGAACGTCATTTTAACCGGCAGAAAGTGAGCTGACTTCGTCAATTGATCTACTATGACCCATACCACTTTATTTCCTTTTGTTGATCGTAGTAGTCCTACCACAAAATCCATCGTTATGTGCTCCCATTTCCATTATGGGATTTCAAGAGGTTTGAGCAAACCAGATGGTCGTTGATGCTCGGCTTTGACTTGCTGGCATATCAAACATTTCTCCACAAAAGATCCAATGTATCTCTTAATACTTCGCCACCAAAAGGCTTCGCTTAGATCTCGATACATCTTTGTACCTCCCGGGTGGGCCGTGTACGGCGTACAATGAGCTTCTTCAAGTATCTCTTTCCTAAGTTCTTCTTCCTTAGGAACACATAATCTTCCTTCATACGTCAAAACACCATCATCTGTTATGACAAACACTTTTATATTTCCTTCACGCATCGAGATTGAAGAAGTATCAACCAAATCCCGAACATATCATCACTCAAGATACTCCTCCTCTAATGGAAAATTTATCCTACACCAAGAGACCGATCCGGATCATTGATCAGCAGCTATGACAGTTGCGTAAGAGGGAGATTCCGATGGTTAAAGTGGTGTGGCAGAACCACAACCGAGACGAAGACGCAACGTGGGAAATGGAAGAAGACATGAGGAATTAATATCCAAAACTATTCTTAAGAGAATTTGGGGACCGAATTCTTTTAAGCGGGGGAAGATGTGAAGCCCTCGATTTTTCCAAGCATGTAATTGATCCTTTTGTCGTCTATGTATTTGATCGACTATTTTACCGCGTCACTTTGACGGGTAAATATTAATATATATATATATATATATATATATATATTTTTTGCATTTAATTTATTTCATTTTTATTTATTACTTGTTATCATAATCATTTATTAATTCTATTTCGCATTTATGATCACTTGATTGACCATTATTACTATTTTCGTATTTAGTAGTCACCTTAGAATTTTAAGAGACTATTTATTTTAGAGACTTTTACCTTATAGAATTAATAATTTGATTTAGTTTAAGTGATCATGAGACTTATAAGTGATCAAGGAAATCACTAATTAATTTGGAGATTGATAATATTCATCTATTATCTTCAAATTTGGGACAAAAAAAATATATGGAATTACCACAATACCCCTATAGTGGACGGCAATAATGGGATTTTTGGAGTAGAAATATCATCCAACTCTTGTACACTTACACCTTATATTAGTCATCCTGTGTATAATTACACCATTAATTTAAACATTATACACATTATCTTATACACCAATTCTTTATTACTATTTTTCCCAACACCATTCAAGCCCATACTTTGACTTGCATTTTGTATCCCATGCAAGAAGCAAAATTCAAGACACAAATTAAACAAAAAAAATCTCTCCCTCTCTCACTCATGTGGACGACCACAAGATCAATTTTTACAAAAATTGGTTAAACATTTTCATCCAACACATTCCAATCTTAACTAATTCTCCTTTTTCTCTCTAATCTCTCTCTAAGAATCATTCACATCTTCCAATCTTCAAACACCAATCCTTCATATCTTCAAATATTCAAACACCAATTCTTCATATCTTCAAATCTTCAAGTACCATTTCTTCACATCTTCATATCTTCAAACACAAGTCCTTCACATCTTCAAGCATACCTTCATACCTTCAAAAACATCTTCTTAATATCATCAAACACTCCTTCTTTCTTCAAACATCTGAACAAAAACCAACATTCTTCCTACCTAATCAAAAAAATTCGAACCCCCCTATCTGAAAGGTAAGAAATTTCATTCCTCAATTCAATATGATATCTTACAACTCATCACCTTCTCTTCTTAATTTAAGTTTGAAATTTTGTTTTTGAGGTACTTAGAAGACTACTTGAAGACATGCATGCATGGTAGTCAATTTAGAAGACTTGAAGAAACTTTTGAAGAATTGGACTACAAGGTAAGATTTGGACACTAGAGCCCTTCTCTCTTCTTCTTCCTATTTTCTTCAAATTTTAACACCCCTTTTTCATTTTTGAGAAATAGGGGCTGACCTTAGGTGATTTTGGAAGTGAACCAAAAATTCCAAATTTGAAGCTTCAACTAGTTTCAAATCACTTACTACACAAGGTAAAGTGTAGTATTTCCAATTTTCTTATCTTCTTCTTTTTCTTCTTAATTTTTCACTCATTTTTCTAACTCTAAACTTTTGATATTTCTTGACTTAGGGGCCGACCTAAGTGACCTCATACCAAGTTGTGAAATTTATCCTTTTTATCACAACTCTCCAAATTTAAGGTATGTGGAAAAATGCTTTCAACTTCTAGGGATTTTTGTAAATGCATGTAGTGTTTTTATCATGAGCACTTGAGATATGTATATTTTATGTATTTTATGTTAATTTTATGTATCAAGTTATGAAATTTCTCAAGTGTTGCTCAAAAATGCTATTTATTGAAATTTAGGTGCATGCATGGACAATTTAATGTTCTATTTGATGAATTCTTGTATGAAATGAACATGAATGTGTATGATCTTTGAAATACATGATTTGTATGACTTATAACCTGGACAAGTCGAGCATAATTTATTAAATTTCAATTTGTTTGACTTAAAATGCAAAAATGGAAAGTTGGTGGACTTTATTGCAAGAAAATAAAACTTAAGGGACCCCTTTGCAAATTTCGAATTTTGGGACTGTGCTCAGGTTCAAAAATGACTTTAGGACATTTTAATAAAGTTTTAAAAATTTTAAGATAAATAAAATCAACCTTTAAAAGCCCAAGGACTAGATTGTAAAATTTTAGAAGTTTAAGGGCTACTTTGCAATTTCTGAAACTGTACCAGACCTTAATTTCAAAATTTGAAATTTTAACTCTTAAGGGACTGGAAATGACATATTTTAAATGTATTCCAAAAATCCAAGTGTTTAGAGCTTGGAAAGTAATTTTACTAAAATTGAGGGACTAAATCGTAAAAGATTAAACTTGAGGACCCAAATGAAATTTCCAGAACTCATACAGTCCATGTACCTGGAATTACTAATTTAAATATAAAATAATTATATTTTGGACCCAAGGTTCAAATTTCATAAAAATTGGACCCCTAAAAGACTTAAAGACAATTATTTCAAAATGGGACAAAAATGAGATTTTCAAATGTTAAAGGACCTACACTTATTTCTTTTTAAAACTGCTTTTGTCCCAATATCCTACTAACCTTAGTGACATTTTCCAACTAGAATCACATTAAAATCCCTTCCGGTTTGTGAGTTCCAATTATTTTAAACTAAAGGCCCGAAATGACAATTTTTACAAATTTGGGGCCAATGTGAGAATTTTATAAAAACTCGACCTCAAAACTTTAAAAACCTGAATCTCTGAACAATTTAGAGAATTTAGGAACTAACCTCATGATTTTTCAATGTCGGGATATTTATTTATTCAATTTTTAACCCCAAAAGTATTAGTTTTTACAAAACGGGGATAATTGTAAATTTTCTTTTTATCAAGGACCTAACTCAAGTTATTTTCCTTTTACTAAAATAGCCCTGGACCCTCTGACTTTAATTATTAATTCAAATATTTTATTTTCTCAAAAAAAAAACCCTTGACTTATCGGATCGTCTTGACCGATTAATATCCGATTGCGTGGCGACTTCCTCGTCTTGCGATTTTGAATTTATAACGGGATTTATGTTCCACCTAATCTTTCAAGATATCGAAGATTGCTTATCCTTCCAATAATCATCTTCATCCAATAACTCCACCAACGCCATAATTGCCACTCGCGTTATTCGAAATATTTCCTGAACTGCTTCCCTAAACCAATAATACTCGACTGCATGATTGACTACCTGAACTTGTATTTACTTTCCTGTCTGAGTCAACTTGGTTTGTCGAGCTCACAGTCGGAATGGATATGTCGGGGATGGAACCGGGCAGCTCGGCTTCTATTCCACTCTTCCGGCCCCATCGTCCTAATCCCGCAACTGAGGGACGGAGTTTGTCGAAGGGAAGCGGGTCGTAGTACTTGAGGTATAATCATGATTATGACAAACCGAGCCTTGCTAGCTCCATTGTGGATTTTGTCTTTGCTTATGGAGCGATAAGGTGTGGTCTTGGACCATCTTGCTCGAGGAGTTACAAGGAAGAACGAAAGAATCATCGTCCCGATCCACACGATTCAGTTAATCGGACCCGCTTGGTTGGCGCTACAAACCGTGACGCAACCACTACTTGTATTGCATTGGTTGGCACTACAAATTAAGTCGCAATCGCTACTTGTATTGCATTGGTTGGCGCTTACAACCGACGCAACCATTAATTGTCTTGCATAGGATTGGCGTTACATTCCGTATGCAATCCTACCTGTCTTGCCTGAATCACATAATGCCTGTGTGACCACGAACTGTTTTTCTTAAACTGTATAAGTATATTACTTAAATATTTTATCACGACGCTTGTGGACTGTGTGTGAATTCATGCATCATATCTCACGCGTTTTCATACAACTGTTTTCTCGCATTAATTATATATCGCCACATTTGCACACGATCACCCCATCCACTGAGATTTCTGTCTCATCTCCTCCTGTTTTCTAACCTTAGATGAGGACTTTGTTGAAGATGTTGATCCTACCACGGAAAAGCTCATGTGCTCGGCTTGTTGGACTTATTATCTATTGTTGTTGATGTTACTGGACTTGTTTCTTGTATCTGTTGTTGGACTATTTTATTCTCTTTTCATTCTAGTTTGTAATATAAGGGCGTAGGACCCTTTGACTATTAAGTTGTTATCTTAAGTTGTTCTCGGGGATGTAATTCGGATATTTGTTGGACTGTAAGTTGTAACTCATACTTGTTCTTTATTTCCGCTGCTATTTGACCTGTTTCATTGGGTTTTCGTTGATATTTGTCTAGACCATTTAGTTTACTTGTATTTAAGTTGTGGATCATCGTCGCGTCCCGTTGGGGGCGTGACACCATGTCAGAGAAAATAAAAACTGTAGTAGCAGATCAGTTAGAGTTCGATAAAAAGACGGATGCCCACATTGAAGCAGTGATGAAACAATTCGGTGGCATTCCGACAGGAAAGGATCAAGATGTTATTCCAGATGATGGGTCCGAGCCAAGATCTGTTTAAGAATTTAAGACGCTTGAATCCGAAGGCTATTTCCAGAAGATGTCTGTAGCCCAAGCCTGGGATCTGTATTGGGAGAAGGGTTTGAAGTTATGCGAAGAAGGCGATAGATTAAGAGACTACCAGCCATTCAATGTGGTTGGTAAGGTAAGACTCATGTACGATGATACACCCAGAGGAGGAGGAATAAGTGGTGTAGGAAGAGGTTTTCGACCTAGACCTCTACCCAAGAATATCGAATATGTAGATCCCGGCAAGAAGGGAAGGATCTACTGGGTTGGGTATGATGAAGTAGTGAATCTGGAAGTGGCCAGGAAGAATGATGACTACGTGAAAAGAATAGAAGAGCAAAACAGAAGACAAGACCAGCTATGGCAAGAAAGGCAAGAGAGGAAGCAAAAAGGCGATGTTGCGAAGAGAGCTTATGAAAATAAGAAAGCAGCTGAAGAAGAAAGAAAAAGAAAGAGAGTTGATGATGACATAGCTGAATAGGAAAGAAGGAGGCAGCGAAGACGATGAAGTGTTTCTACAAACCCTTCATGTATTTTACTCTTGCAAATACATCTTTGTGTAAGTCATCTGTATATTCAATAAAGTGTTTTGAAATTTCACAATTTATAGTTGTGTCTTTGCATAGATGCTTGTAATTTGCTATGATTTAAATATGCTCTGATACACTTTGTAAACAGTTGTGTAAAGGACAAGAATGATATGATCAATAAAATGATTGATTCTACGCATACATTATTTGTTAGTGCATTGTCTATATGTATTTTTGCTGTTTACATGTTGTTTAATGTTTTTAAGTTTTGGCATCATCAAAAAAGGAGAAATTGTTGGGAAATTTATTTTGTAGATTTTGATGAATGCAATGTAAAACGTAAACTAGAAAGTTGGCACCCCATTTTCCTTGTAATTTTCATTGTAATGGATAGGGCTGGAAAAGCTGAGTCAAGTCAGCTAAGCCTGGAAATACAAGAAGTCAACTGAAGAGTGAAGTGAAGACTCCACTGTGGAACAACTGAGTATGGCTAAGAAAGAAGATCAAGAACTTGACTGAAGATGTATCAACTGAGGAACAACTGTGTGAAGTGTCAGTCTAATCATCTCAAGAAGCCAAGTCACAAGTTGAAAGTGACAGTTGAGTCTTCAAATGTATGGAGGAAACTCAAGTCACCTGGGAATTAGGCAAAAAGACCAAGAGAAGTCAATCGATAGGAATCCGTTGCACAGAAGTCAAGAACATTACTTAAATAAGTAATACTTCCATGCTGCCAGGTCTTAAAGTGCTTGTCCCAGAAGCGTGTAAAATGAATAAACCAATGGGAAGCGCTGCACCTCGTATCATAACCTGAAAAGCTGAACATTCATTTAATACGAGAAAAGGTATACATCTCAAGATTGGAGACCAAGAAAAGACAAGCCAACGAACATAAGTGTCTTTTGAAAATTAGCCTATCTCTTCAACGGGCAGATTTTTGAAAGTTCACTATAAAAGGCGGAGAAAACACATTGAGAAAAGATTACCTGAACCACGAACGAGCAAGCAATATTAAAACTGTAACCTGCAAAATATTCTCAAGATATTCAAGCGAATCCTCGAGCCTGAAACTCGAAAGAAATCAATCCAACACAAAGCTGTTAAGGAGAGACTACTTCAAACTGTTGAAGAGGAAGCTTTTGAAGAATCAAAAGGGGCCTACTTTCCAAGGAGGATTGTAGGAAGGTTCAAGGTCCAACCAGTCTCAAGTTATTGGAGGGCTTCGTGATCAAATCCAAGAAGCTTGAGAAAGTGAGCTGAAGTAGCAAGGCAACTGCCCTATGAAAAAGCTGAGTCGGAAGAGAAGCCAACTGTGTGACCAAGGCATCTCTAGACTGAGTCCAAGGAGCAAGTCAGCTGTGTGATCAAAACTTGTCTGTAGACTGATAACCACTTCGTGAACCGATCATTACTTCGTGGATTCCTCCAGGAGTTGGAGAAGAGAGGATTAGATGAATTACCACTTCGTGAACTGATCATTTACATTTCAACATTTTTATTTCTGCATACTTACTTATATCTGCTGATAATTTCCTATCCAACTGACTAAAAACTAAGTGCTAAAATCAAGTATTAAAACAAATTTAAATAAAATTCAAGGGTGTTAAGTCTTCCGCTGAAAAACTCAACACAACCAAGTTAAGGTTTAGGCTAAACAAATTGAGTTATTCTATCGCCACTCTATCGAGTACTGGTTGAGTGGCTAACTCTTTGATTAACTAACTTAATCGTCCTCAAGGACTTAGTTGTGTGTTAACTCAGAATATTTTAAAAGGAATAAAATCGAAAAGTTGGTAAGGTTTATTCAACCTCGCCCCGTCTAAACCTTACTTACACCCCTTGGGACCTACACGCTCGGACTCCTCAACCTGAAAAGTGTTAATGAATATGTGGTGAGCTTTCAACTCGCTCAATGGGGACACGTTTGTCAAAATTAAATACAACAATAGGGATAATCGTAAACATTCAACATGTAATTTAACTTTTATTTTGACTGGCCAGTAACTTTATAGTACTGCGGGTTCACCCCGAGGATGCTTTTGATCCCGGACCTTCTTACAGCCCCCGACTAAGTACTGCGGGTTCACCCCGAGGATACTTTTGATCCCGGACCTTCCTATGGCCCCTGGCTAACATGATTTATTTTCACATTTGCACGTAAACAAATACACATATACGAAACATTTAATAGTGACAAACAATAAGTGAATAGAATATCCCCACCTCGAATAAACGCAGATATCTGTGCGAAGAATGCAAAAATGCAGTAAATCCTACTCCTCATTTTTCTTGTTTTCTACAATAATTAATAAAATATAATTAATAATATAGTAAATTAAATTGAGATAGAAAAGAAAAAAAAAGAAGGTTTGGAAGAACAAAAAGGATTAAAGATGAATTGTATTAAATGGAAAGGTTGACCAAGACATTAACTTTGAAAGAAAAGAATGGTTGTAACGTAGTGTAAAGTGTAATGTGGGTTTATTTTATTAAATCCTACCACCAACTAATACCAAAATACCAAAAATTCTAACCCTATTTCACAGCCCCCCAAAGTCCCTCAATACTTCTCTATTTCATTTTCCCGCCATCTTCATCTCTTCTTTTCTTTTTTTCTTTTTCTTGTCACACTATACTTTCTTAACCCCGCACTCCACTGCCCTCTTTTCTTGCATAGCCTACACACCGTCACCACACAACACCGTCTGGTAGACCGAAGCGGATCGACTAAGACAAAGGAACGCGCCGCCGCGGTGAAAGGGAAGGTCTTATTTTCTTTAGGCGTCCAACCGTGTGGGGTGCGTCGATGGGGTCGCTGCCCGTCTCCTTATCTTCTCCTCTATTCTATTTTTTTTTATTTGATTTTTGTTGGTTGAATTGAATCACATATTGGTTGTGATATTTGGGTGTGATTCTAGGAATTTACCGAAGTGTATTTTCGGCGGGCGTTTGGCGTCGGCAGGGGGTAAGGAAGAAAAGAGACTATTTTAGTTATGTTGGGTTTGTTGTGTTTATGTTGAATAGGGGAACCAAAGAAGAAATTTCTATCTAAGAATATACCTGACTCAGAATTGTCACTCGGATGAAGAAAAAAGAAAAGGACGTAGGGTATGATTATGTATTTATAAGGAGAAAATATTATGTAGTTTGAAGTTATTAGGATTTGTAAATGATAACAATAATATCAGATATATTAGAGTTGAGTTCTATCTCCAAGATTCTTTAAAAATCTGGACTGTACAAGGATAATTGATGAAATTTAACAACTAATATTTGATAATTATAATTAAATAATAAAAGAATAATAATTATTAACTAATCAGATAATTATTATTGATAAGATAGTTAAATTAATATAAATTTTAATAATAATATTATATAAAAATATCGGATATTACAAAATGGCCACATTAGCTGAGATCATAATATCCTAAAAAATAACAAATTATATTATCAATGAATATAATTATATATTATAAGTGAGACCATAAGAAATTGCGGCAAAAGCTAATTAATTTCATCGTAGTGACGGTACTTGTTGTGTTCTTTTTCAACTATTTTTCTTGCATACATAATGCTTTATATAATGTTATGTAACCAGTTGCCATGGTGCAAAAACTTGAACTTTTAGATATAGATGGTGTTTAATGCATAAATAATATTGGTTTAGCTATCATTAGAGATTGCAATTGATAGAAGGACACCTTGAATGAATTGTATCAAGTTAGTAAGCTTTTTGCCAATATTATTATTTTTGTTGTATTTTCGATTACCAATATCTTATTATTGGATCTTAGTAATTATGAAGATTTTTTTTTTGAAATGGTTAATTCAATTACGCTTTGTGGATTCCCTAGATATTTTCATAAATAGAGTGTATTTTGAGGTAAGTTGTTTTAAAACTTTTTTTCCTTTTCACATTTTGTATAAAGAGAAATTGCTTTCCACACTAATTGTCTATGTCTATAACCAAATATTTTCTCTCTCATTTAAAGAAAATAGTTACTTTCAGAGGAATATAGGTGATGGGAAAAAAATTATACAAATGGAGTTAATATATGTATACAATGTCTTTATATATGTATTCTAAATATTTTGACTTGTTACTTTTCATAAGATTTTGAATTTACATATGATTAAATAGAAATTCACGAACAAATTGCTTATATGTTCAACAAAACAGATTCATTCTGACCTATATCTTGGTAGTATTATGGCAACAAGTAGGCCTTTGAAGAATAACTATAACTCTATCTAAACATTTCATAGTAGTGCAGGATTCGTATGGACGTGCCTAAGAGTATGAGGTGACTTTCATGAAAGTGCATCCTACGATCAATCCAACCAAATCAATGCATAATAAACTATCTTTTATACAACATTTTATAATTGAAGTTTTATGTTCATTATTAGTGCAGGAATTTAATATTGTGTAGTTACCCAAATAAGGCTTAAATACACAAGATGCACTCATGCATCTTATGCGTTCGAATTTCTATGACCATCGCGAAGATATTTGTGCACCAGCAATTGATCGATGTACAACAAAATAACGATATAGTTCGAAAATCATCTAGAAATAGAAGCCCTCCATTTAAATTGCATTGTTAAGTTATTTTGGTTATTACATAATCGTTGTGGCTCCTACTGATTGTAGAAACTTTAAATCATGATCATTTTGGTCATTAAATTTTTTTTTCATTAATTTTATGTTCGTTCGGGGTACTCTTATTCCATGCAAAGGTTTAAATCATGTTCGTTTTGGTCTTCGTATGGGTTTTATTGAGGCCTCAATTTAGCTATGTGACTAGCTCATGATCATATATTACTTTGATACTTCAGTTGGCTACATGGCTTTGTGAGTAGTACCATTTTTATTTTACTAATAAGGTGCATGTGTATTGCACATGAACTAACGATCATTAATCCTTTAAGAAACAATGTGTTAGGTCTGACACAATCAAACTCGAATCTTTCAGAAAAAGAAAATGTGCATAGCTAGAAACTTTTAAACTTCACAGGTGGGTACTACGAAATGTAAGTGTGTTGTACTGTTATACTATTATTTGAACTTTAAAATATAATATGTCAAGTCAAGTTTCCATGGGCCGTGAATAAGTCCGGTATTGAAATTGGGTCCTTTGCTTTAAGACCACCGTGCAAAGAATGAAAGAAAGGTATCAAGGGCCGTGAATAGGTCCGGAATCGAAATTGGGTCCTTGGTTTTAATATCACAATGCACATTAATTCAGCTAAAGATATGTGAATGTTTTATTGTTTCCACTAATATTATAACTATTTGTTACCCATTAAGTGTCAAAACTCACGCCTTTATTAAATTCATTTCAGATGATGACGGATGAGTCGAGGCATAGGGGATTGCCACGTGACATCGCTATTTCTTATCTTGTACATTTTATAAATTTTTTATTATGTACTTATTAAGAACTTGAGACAATATTAAATTTATGCGTGTCTTAAGTTTCAGAATTTTATGATTTATCCACTATCTCGAATTGTTTAAGATGATGTGATGCTATTTAAAGAAAGTGTTAGATCCATTTTTTCTATTTAAACTCGATGATAAAAATATGATTTTAAGAATTTATAGAATGGAAATAATTTAAAATATTTAATGACTTAACTTCAATTTTTGGATATTTATGATCTTCTTTAAATAAAAAGAAATATAGGTTGCAGTATATTTTCTTATTTTGCTTTTGAAAATTTTTATTAAACAAAAATATTATATTCAAAGTAATAAAGTTTCACAATGGTGCACTGGACCTAATTAAGGTTTCGTAGCGCTACATTTATCATCCATAAACATTGCATCAGTGATCAGATGGAATAATTTAACGCCAAATTATGATACTCAGTATTCCAATGGATACATTGTCCGTCACAAGTTCTATCGGGAGTCCGTTGGTATGTTGTTAGTATTTTATTTTAATATTTTATAAATAATTGGAAACATGTCGGTGACCGGTCGAAAAAACCAATGGCTTATAGCCCCTTGATATTACGCGAGTTTCTGGTAGTGACTTGTAGGAAAGGGAAAAGATTTTGCTAACCTCGGATTTATTCTTTTGAAATACAGAAAAAGAAAAAAAAGAATATAGGTATAGCAAAGGATAAGACAAACAAACAATTTTATCATCGTAGTTATAAATAAAGTACTGGGATATTACTTAACAATCGGGAAAATAGTTTTTTCGGTCCTGTAACATGGGTTATTTGAAGATTTGGTCCTCCAAGTAGTCACCTATAAATTTTGGTCCAATATCTTTTGAAATTTTGGACATTTAGACCTATGTTAACCGCAATTGTGCAATTGTACCATAATTGCTAACTAGTACCCATGGGTGCTAATTTGTCTAAGAGATTTAGGATTTTGGTGATTTGACACAACAATTGACTCGTCAAATTACCAAAAATTGACATACAAAGTTTGAGGATTTTTAATACTTAGGTGGCAATTTTTGCGCCGAAATCACCAAAATTCCATATTTTTGACATGTTTGCACCTGACCGGTCATAGTCAGCAATATTCGATAAAATTATGCAATTTCGGTCAAAACAGGACTAATTGTCCAATCCATTTTATGATGCACCTAATCCATTTTATGATGATCAACCTTTTTTACCATTCACTAGGCTTGACCATATTAAAGCAATATGCCCAAACCAGTTGATTATACTTAAGCGCAGTAAATACCAAACACTCGAACAAACAACATGAGTTGTCAATGAAAATGTCGTGATCAGATGAGTACGCTGTTTGATACATGTTTTTATCTTAATTTTGATGATTTTATTTTTACACCAAAACAATGTTTTTTATTGTTGTCCAAATACTCCTAAATGATTTAAAATGGTTTTAATATTTTCCGGAGTATTTCTTCAAGTTTTATTTTAGATAAAATTGGACAACACTTTTAATGGTTTTATGTTTATAAGTTTTTACTTCAAAACAAGGTTCCTAAATGTTGTCTAAATACTCCCGATTGTTTTAAAATATTTTTACTAAATTTTCGGAGTATTTCTTGAGTTTTATTTTCGACAAAAATCGGACAACATTTTTGTCTCGAGGTCTACCGGTCACCGTAGAGGGCAACCCGTGCACACGAAGATGAATTTTGAAACAGAAAATGAGACGGAGAAAGAAAATGACAGTCGATTCGTCGCCACTGTGGTGTCGGCAGGTGATGTTGACCGTCGACCCCTGTCGATCGTACACTGGCATCAATTTTGAAACAGAACTTGTTTTCTTGGAAAATCCTTAAGGGGGACCGGTTGGGGTGATGGTCGACCGGTCGAGGTCTATGTCGACCGGTCACCCCTTGTAAATTTGATGTGTTCTTTTCTTTTCTCTTATCAGTGTGCGACCGGTCGCCCTATCTTTTGACAGCAAATTTCTAACCGTTTGATAGCAGACATCTTTTCCTTAAATTGTTGGATTGATTTCTAACAACTATATTGTTGATTTTAATTGTATTTTTCTGTAGATTTTCAATCCCCAAGAGGAGCCTATGCTTGATCAATCATCTCCTATAAATAGAGGAAGTTTTGGAGCAACCTATACAACAATTGAGATACAACACAACAAGATACACTTCAAGCAAACACTTGTTCTTCATAGTTATTATTCTTGTTGTAATTTGCCTAACTTATCACTTTCACATCATTGAGGTCTAGGCTATTATTGATTACATTTTGCACTCATATTGTAATATTCATTATTGAGTTGTAATCTTGATTTTTGGTCATCATTCAAACACAAGACTTCCTTGTGAGTATTCTTGTGGTAAGAATACACTTGGGTGATCTAGGTGTTATAGGTGTTTCAAGAGTGTGGTGCTCTTGAGGTGTTGAAGAATTTGGTATTCTTCAAGATTGAAGATTGTGGTGATCTTCAAAGGTGCCATTGAAAGAAGATTGTGGTAATTTTCAAAGGGAGATTTTGGTAATCTCCAAAAGGTGGTGTTGAAGAAAAGTGTGGTGCTCTTCAAGGTGTTGTAAGTTGAGTTTGTATTAATTTTGGTAATTAATAAAATTCTTTTTCTTTTTGAAATCCATCCCGGATATACTGGGGTGGTAGATGATTAGGCCCTAGGTGGGTTGAACCTATATAAATCGACGTGTGTTGTTTATATTCCGCACCTTCATTATTGTCTTTAAGCATTCGGTTTGAAAAAAAAGGGTAAAATAGAAAAGATGGAGATAATCTATTCACCCCCCCTCTAGATTATCGTAGCCACTTGGAGTTACATACGCATCTTTATCAATATATTATATATCAACTCATGAAGTTCAAGAAAAACAAACATCATGGCCACATAGAGCAAGAAATATTCTCTCTTAATAGCAACTTTCGTAATTAGTGTGAAAAATATAGCAGTAAGACATTGGTAAACAGAGACAACAATTAAAATGTTGTACGTTCAAGCAATCCACATTACTATCATGTTTCCAAGACTTGCAATTAGGCTTACTACATACGTACCATGTTTCTCTAAAGAATAAAACTCAGACCAGCACCTAACTGGTAGGTTAATCTTTTTGTCTGTGGCAATTAATGGTTATTATAGACATCAACACCTACTTCTTCATTGTAAGTTAAAATTCTAAAAAGGAGTATGCATTTAAATTAACAAATGACCCACAAATGCTTTTTCATTCCTCGTTCTTCTATGCAGTTCTCATTTCTTAGAACTTTGAAGATTTGAGACAAGGTCTCAGAGATTTAGAAAGATAATCATGTCCGTCAATTCTAATTGAAATGCATCCAAAAGGGTGAAACACATTCCCTTGACATGTTATGTCATCACGATATCTATACATTTCCATTACTGTAGTTAGGGGCGCAATCAGTTCTCGGATGCTCAAAATATATATAAATTTCAAAAAGCGAGTAAATTGCTCATTAAAATATAAATTAGATATTTGATGCAAAATTATAAATAATTAAAAGCTCAAGTAATTTAAAAATTGTTAGGTCGTCACAACCTCCCCTACTAAAAAAACTTTCGTCCTCGAAATTCGACTTACTTAGTTAAGAATATTTGGATACTTAGCTAGAATCTCTTGCTCTCTCTCCCAAGTAGCATCTTCCCTACCATGTTGGCTCCACTGAACTAATACTAGGGGCACTTCCCGATTTCTCAACTTATGTACCTTCTTTCCCAAAATAGCAACAGGGCTTTCTTCGTAGGCAAGGTTGTTACTGACATCGAATTCCTCATGGTTTATGATGTGGCTTGGGTCGGAAATATACTTCCTAATCATAGATATATGAAACACATTATGTACTGCTGCAAGTTCTGGAGGTAGTGCTAAACGATATGCGACATCCCCAATCCTATCCAAAATTTCAAATGGTCCAATGTATCGTGGTCTCAATTTTCCCTTCTTCCCGAAACGAACTACTCCCTTCAAAGGTGCTACCTTGAGAAATACCTTGTCTAACACCTCAAATTGTAAGTCTTTTCTTCTTCTGTCGGCATAACTTTTTTTTGTCGGTCTTGTGCTGCCTTGATTCTATCTCGAATCTTAGCAATCACTCTCACCGTTCTTTTGATGATCTCTGGTCCGAAAATTTTTTGTTCACAAACTTCATCCCAATGAGCTGGTGATCGGCACTTTCTTCCATACAATGCTTCGTATGGTGCCATTTGGATAGTAGCTTGATAGCTATTATTGTAGGCAAATTCAACTAGCGGTAGATAAGTCTCCCAACTTCCATCGAGATCCAACACTACTGTTCTGAGCATGTCTTCCAATGTCTGAATTGTCCTTTCTGACTAACCATCCGTTTGTGGATGATATGCAGTGCTGAACTTAAGTTTTGTCTTCATAGCTGCATGCAAACTTCCCCAAAATTTCGATGTAAAACGGGGATCACGATCTGACACAATTGATATTGGCACTCCATGAAGGCTAACAATCTTCTCAATGTACAACTGAGTGAAACAATCCATACTGAAAGTCATTCTTACCGGTATAAAATGTGCGTCTGTCCACAATAACCCAAATAGCTTCATTCTTTCTTATTGATCTGGGTAGTCCTGTTACAAAATCCATAGTAATGTGTTCCCATTTCCATTCAGGAATATTCAGTGGGTTTAATAATCCTGATGGCCTTTGGTGTTCGGCCTTCACTTGCTGGCAAATGAGACATCTTTCAACTTCCTATGGTCCGTTTCATATTTCTGCACTAGAAAATTTCTCTTAAGTCCCTATACATTTTTGTTCCTCCCGGATGGGCTGTATAAGGTATGTTATGGGTCTCATCAAGAATTTCCTTCCTACTCTTCATCTTTAGGTACGCATAATCTTCCATCATAGACTAGCGTTTCATCTGGTGCAATTGCAAATCTTTGGATCTTTCCTGCGAGTACTCGTTGCTTCATCTTGTTGAGGAAAATATCTGTCTTCTGAGCATCTTTGATTCATTGCCTCAGAGTAGGCTGTACTGTCAATGCTGCAACCAAGGCAGTTCCCTGATTAGGTGGTCTCAAAATTTCCGACCTCAGATTGGAAAAATCCCTAATAGAGATTCTTGTTGTGTGAGCAAAGTTGCAATCCGTCCACTGTTCTTTTTACTGAGCGCATCTGCCACAACATTTGCGTTTCTTGGACGATATTGAATGGTGCAATCATAATCTTTCACCAATTCTAACCACCTCCTCTGACGCATATTCAACTCTTTCTATGTGAAAAAGTACTTCAAGCTCTTGTGATCCGTGAAGATCTCACACTTCCCACCATAAAGGTAGTGACGCCAAATATTTAAGGCATGAAATACGACTGCTAACTCCAAGTCATGAGTGGGATAGTTTTATTCATGCGTCTTTAGCTGTGTCGATGCATATGCGATAACCTTGCCATTTTGCATTAGCACACATCAATCCTAATTTTTGACGCATCTGTATAAATTACAAATCCTTCACTTCCTTTTGGAATTGTCAAAATAGGAGCCATCACTAATCTCTACTTAAGTTCTTGAAAGTTGTTTTCACACTGGTCCGTCCACTGAAATTTCTCATTCTTCTTAGTTAAATGTGTCAGTGGTTTGACGATTTTCGAGAAATCCTTGATAAATCTCCTGTAATATCCAGCTAAACCTAGGAAACTTCGCACTTCTCCTGCGTTAGTCGGTGCTTTCCAATCCAACACTACCTCTACTTTGGATGGGTCTACTTCAATTCCACTGGTAGTGGCAATGTGTCCTAAAAAACACAACTCTGTCTAGCCAAAACTCCCACTTGCTGAACTTGGCATATAGTTTTTCTTGTCGCAATGTCTCTAATACAATGCGAAGGTGTCCTTCATGTTGTTCTTTGTCTTGTGAGAAAACCAAAATGTCATCTATGAAGACGATAACAAATTTATCTAGATAAGGATGGAACACCTTGTTCATCAAATCCATAAATATTGTTGGTGCATTTGACAAACCAAAAGGCATAACATGGCAAACTCGAAATGACCGTATCTTGTCCTGAGCAACGGTTTTAGGGATATCTCCATCATTGATCTTCAATTGGTGGTATCCCGATCTCAAGTCAATTTTAGAGAATACACTGGCTCCCTTCAATTGATCAAACAGATCTTCTATCCTAGGCAAAGGATATTTGTTCTTGATAGTCAGCCGGTTCAAGTCTCGATGATCAATGCAGATTTTAAAAGATCCATCCTTCTTCTTCACAAAAGACTTGGCCTCCCAAGGTGAAACACTAGGTCGGATAAATTTCTTATCCAACAACTCTTGGATTTAGATCTTTAGTTCTTGTAATTCCTTGGGCACCATTTTGTATGGTGCCTTAGATACCGGTGCCGCTCCTAGCACTAAATCTATGGTGAATTCAATTTGACGATCTGGGGAAATCCCCGATAAATCATCGGGGAATACGTCTAAAAATTCTTTAACCACTGCTTTATCTGTTGCCTTTCTTTCCACTGTCTCTTTCCCCATTACGTTCACCAAAATTCCTTGGTAATCTCTCTTTCGAAGCATTCTGATAGCTTTTATTGCTGACACTATCTTTACTCTAGTATTGGTCTTTGCTCCATGAAAGACAATTCAATTCCTGTTTGATCCTTCAAATTTAATTTCTCTATCATAACATTTAATGGTGGCTCGGTTCTTACTTAAGCAATCTATACCCAATATAACATCAAAGTCTCTCATTTCTAGCACATACAGATCAACTTTCATTTGTTGACCACTAATAGTAAATTCCATTCCTCTCACAGTTTTTCTTAGTTTTAACAGTTTCTCTTGAGGGGATACTTACTTCTAGTTCTTCATTGTTATCGCAACAGTCTAAACTAAGTTTTCTTCTAAAGTTCTTGGACATGAATAAATGTAAAGCTCTAGTATGAAATAATACAACCGCGAGAAAATGAGATACAAGTAGTGTACCTGTCATGGTATCGCTTTCCTCTGTTGGTGCCTCTTCGTTAGTCATGACGAAAACCTGAGCCTTCCCCTTTCTATCTTGGGATCTTCTACCCTCATTCCATGTGGGCTTGAATGCTTAGATGGGCAATTCTCGATATTGTGTCCTGGTTTATGGCACCTAAAGCATAGCCCTCTCCCGGCTAGACACTCACCATAGTGATACCTCTGGCAAGTAGGGCATTGTGGTATCTTTCCACGTGTTGGGGCTAGGTTCCCTGTTGGTTTGAGCCTTTTGTTCAGTGGAACAAACTTCCCTTTTTGTGGAAAAAATAATTTCTTCCTCCCTGCTATCTCTAAAGTCCTCATAGCTTCTTATGTGACCTATCTAATTGGGTATCGCAAAGTTCTGCACATCTCCGGAGATCCACTGCCTCCCTTCGTTGGGTGGCAAATTGGTGAAATAGTTGGTTGCTCTTCTCATAGCCTTAGTGTTTTTTTGCTCTTTCAGGCGGAAATCAAGCGATGACTAAAACGGATGTAGTTGAAACCTCCTCATATCACTGTGTTTTCTGCAAACATCTGATTGAGGATAGCTTGATCAAGCTCTCTATCAATGGGCCTTATAGTCGTGATCAAATGTAATGCGGCCTGGTAGTCAGGTGCTTCATAACCTACTGCTATGACTTGGTTCCGGAGATATCCTAAGCGGTACACGTAGTTTTCGAAAGGTTCACCCATGTTTATAGTGGCACATAGGTAGTCGCCATACACTCTTTGTGGAGTCATCTGAATATATGAAAGTTTTATCAGTCTATCTAAAAAGTCAACTAATTGGTAGTCTTATTCGAGAACTAAGTTCAAAAGTCTAAGTTCATAAAGCATCAAATGATCTAAGTTTAATGTTCATTTATTCGTGATGTTCTTAAAAGCATCACTAGGTTTTCAAGATTTTGTCGTACTAGTTTTCATTACGTTCTCATAAAGTTCCTCAAAAGTTCATCATAGTTCATAATCATTCTTGTTTTGAGGAACAAGTTCATTTCATAAAATTTCATTGAAGTAATATGCAATAAAATCAAAGCATTTATTAAATCATACCTCGGAGCGAGTATAGGTTTTGCTAATGTGGTCGTCTTTCTCAATTTTTCAGTAATCAAGTCCTTAAAATAAAATAAAGTTTTTAAAGAAAAATATTTCTAGTCTACAGAAACGTAGACCCGCTCTCATACCACTTGTAACGCTCCGAACCCATTTTGATTAGGAATATTACTGTGGTACACTTGAGTATTTATAAATAATTTGCAGAAGCATAAATATATTACTTTAATTACTAAAATGTGGCCTTAAAAATTTCTTAATATAAACTTGAAAGTTATCAAAAACTAATAAGGATAATAAGAGTTACACATTATTAAAATTCTTATTACAAAAGCTTTAAAGTTTGTTTCATCAAAACACAGGTACTTAAATTATTTTGGGAATAACAGAATGACGCCCACGTAGACAGTCCCTATACCTCAGCTCCAGGCTCGTCATCATTATTTGTAAATGTAATAAACATTTGAAGGCGTGAGTTGTGAAACTCAGTGGGAAACGTAAGCAGTTACACTAATGAATTTAGCAACATTTAATAAAATATTTCCTTGGTGAGTTGCTTTTATGTCTCACGGGCCCCAAGTCAAATGTTTCAGACCCTGCTACCGCCTCACATGCTATTAACCATTTTTCACTTGGTGAGTCACCTTCATGTCTCGTGGGCCACGGACGATGCCTCGGTCCGTGCTTGCACCTCACATGTTATTGACTCTAGTTCATTATAAGGACTGATTCATGTCTCGTGGGCCACAGCCGATGCCTCGCTCCGTGCTTGCTCCTCACATGATATTAGCCTTAGGCCTCATGACCCGAAGGTCCTCAATCATAATATACAGAGCGTAAAAAGAGTTTTGCATATAAACATTAGTATAACAGTACAACATGCTTACAAAATCAAAAGTTTACCCACCTTTGAAGTTTAACAGAAAGCTAGTGATGTATTTGTTTGAATGAGTCTGTATTCAATTGCGCCGCACCTAACACAGTTAATTCTTCAACTTAAATGACATAGGACAATGTAATAATCATCAAATAACTTATTCTCTTGAGCTAAGTAAAATCTAAAAGTTCCTAAAGTCAATTATTGCATAATCGGGTGTTCGGTACCATTTTAAAGAGCTTTAAAAATAATAGCTGACCAAAGTTAAAAGTCAAAGTCAATGGTCAACATAAAGTCAAAGTCAACAATAAGTCAAAATCAATTTAAAGTCATAAGTCAACTTAAAGTCAAAGTCAACATAAATTCAATTAATCCTTAATTAATCACCTAATTCAATTAATTCGTCTAACGACTCGTTTTTCATAAAATTTCCAATTAATCGAACCCTAAATTTATAAAATCTTATTTCGACTAAAATTCTCGATTTTCTTAAAAATGACGTGTCATCCCGGAAAAATCCCGAAAATATCTTAATTCACAAAACCCGAATTTTTCGACTTAACACTTAACGTTAAATAACCCGATAAGATAACATTGGTTTGCGTGCCAAAGTACAAGTCACATCACATCACATCACTTACACCAATCACATCAAGTCACCAAGTCACATCACATCATTGTTTTTGTCAAATCGGTCACTATTCATCTTACGTACCTATAACCTACTCTACTAGCCTACTACCTTAGCATTAAATTCGTACTAGTCATCATCCTTATCCTCAATTCCGGATAACCTTAGCCGGCTCCGGCACCGCCACCTCCGGTGAACAGTAATCGGACCCGGTGGAACGTATTTCTCCGTTTTTGGAGCTCAATTTAATTTTTTCCGGTTCTCATATTTTTAAACACTAAATCTTATCAACTTTTTATCCTCAAAATCACTTTTAGAAACTTAAAGGATTTCATCAAAAATTATCCTAAAATCACTTTTACAAACTAAAGGCTTTCATCAAATTATTCTCAAAATCACTTTTTAGAAACTAAAAGCTCTCATCAAATTATCCTTACAATCACTTTTAGAAACTAAAAGCTCTCATCAAATTATCCTTAAAATCACTTTTAGAAACTAAAAGCTCTCATCAATTTATCCTTAAGACTTTAAGCTTCTAATTTTAACAACATTGAAATAATGAGACCAAAATTCCAAATTGATTAAAGTTCATCAACTAGCTTAAGTTCTTCTCCAACAATCACTTATGAAATTTCTTGAAACCTTCTTAAGTCACTAATATCAAGATTAAATCACCAAAAATCATATATAACTCCAAATAAAAAACAAAAATTATAATCATCACATTTAATCATCCTTTTATCATAATCAAGCTTAAAATTCAACAAATCAATTTTCTAAAATTTCTTGAAGTGGCCGTCCACTTCTAGATGATTAGGGATAAATTTTTCATTTTCAAAATCAAGATTAAAACATTTAAACAAGCTTCTAATAGTTAGTTAATACATAATCTACACTTAAAATTTGAACAAAAAAAAAATTATTTAAAAATTCTTATAAAAGGGCCGAAAATTATGGGGCTAAAAATGGGGTTCAAAACTTCATATATTCAATATCAAAGTTGATTTCTATGCTCTACAATTTCATAGGATCATTTTCCAAAAAGGATTTAAAGAAATGACAAAAATTAAAGAAAAGATGAAGAAAAAGTTACCTTTGGAGCTTTCTTCAACAATGGTGATTTTTGGATGAGTTTGGAGGTGTGAAGGAGATGAGTAAGTGTTGGGGTTTTTATAAAAAAAAAAAATCTAATAGTTTGGGGTAAAAGAAAATATAAAAAGAAAATAATAGAAAGAGTTATTATTTTTAAAATACTCATAAAAGCTATTAATTTTCTTTAAAATCCCGAGAGTTAGTAAAACTCTATTTTCATAAATTTGATGGTCGTTATTAATAAAATATAAGGTAGAAACTAAACTCGAATTCCCAAAGTATAAATAAGCACTTTTGTATAAATCTCCAAAAAACACTTATTCGGTACAAAAATCTCAATCCTAATATTAAATTCCGAAATTCCAAAATAATATCTTTGTTATGTCATCGCGATATCTATACATTTCCATTCTTGTAGTTAGGGCGCAATCGGTTCTCGGATGCTCAAAATATATATAAATTTCATAAAGCGAGTAAATTGCTCATTAAAATATAAATTAGATATTTGATGCAACATTATAAATAATTAAAAGCTCGAGTAATTTAAAAACAGTTGGGTCGTCACAAGAAGTGTCATAGAGAGATCTATTGGTCTAGTCTTCTTCGGATGAGATTCTTGTGGTAATTTGTCTTAAATTCTCCAAGAGTTGAGAATATATTGTTGCTAAAAGATGCCTTAAGATTCAATTTATGTGCTTACATTGAACTTATATTTCAGCATACCATAAATTTTACTTCATTTCAAATGCTCCCCCAAAGAGAAATATTCACTAATTAACATGATAGAATAAACCAAAAATTGAGAAAAAAAACATCTTTATGTTACACGTATAAGTAAACAAAGGCACAACATTGGAAGCTAAATATACAACCATTAGAACTCACTACAAACAAAAGTTCTGAAAGTTCCACTCAAAGTATGTAACAATTGGAGGGTTAAAATTAAACAAGAGTGTTAAAGCATCATAGTACATATAAGAAACAAGAATAAAGGAGTAGAGAAACAACATGCCAAACAATTTAAACTTAAATATGCATGCAGATTCATAGTATTTTTTTATCAAAAATGTCGTATGCATACCAAATGTTTGCCAATTTATATGCGACATTATGTCCGAAAAATCCTATTTAGAGTTTTAAGTTAATTGAAACATCAATTCTTTCCCAACTCAATCATTAGACAAATGCTTAAACACACACACAAAAAATTAATTCATCAAGGTAAATTGAAACATCAATTCTCCCCCAGTTCAATCATTAGACAATCGCTTAAACACAAAAAAAAATCAATATTCAGCGAAACTAAGCTAACAACAAAGGTTCAACACTTCGTAGTGCATATTGAAATTACATACCAAATAAGTTTATCAATATCAAGAATTTGTTACGCTTCATGATTACAAACTGTCTTTAGCCTTAATGAGCATGTAAATCGTAATGAAAACGGTGAAAGAATGATATTACCCATATGAAACAGTGTGTCATGAGTGAGGTGATAGTGGAGCAGTGGTGAGCGTTCAAATGTTTGTTTGAGTACATGAGCGCAAGGCGGTGGTTGTGTGTGCGTGTGTGAATTGATTGAGAAAAATGACAGATCCAAAAATTGGGACTAGGGTTCTTGTGCTGCAGAGGGATTGATGATTGACGGCACATCCACCTAGCTTCATCTAGGTGGGATTTTAAATAAATAATAAACAAAAAAAAATATTATATTTTTTCCGCTAATAGACAATGGGTGTTGAAATTGTTGATAAAACTATTGTCTATTATGGAAGTTTTTTGCTTTTAGCCAACAGTGGTATACACTATTGTAAAACTGGTTGTCAATTAGCACATGTTTATCTATAATATACAACGATTCAAGAAACCGTTGTAAGAAATTTTGTCTATTAGAGCAAAAATCAGCTAATAGACAACCTTATGCAAAAATCATTGTCTATTATGGAATTACCTGTGTCTATGAGCATAAAAATCGGCTAATATACAACTATTTTTGAAAAAACCGTAGTTTTAGAGTGAAAGACAATATAAATTACCAAAAAAATGTTGTATTTTTAGTGTTGTAGTTAATGAACAATTTTCTTGTAGTGTCATTATTTAATAATCAGGAAAATAGTTTTATCGATCCCGAACTTCAACTACTTGGAGATTTCGTCCTTCAATTAGTCACCTTTTAATTTTTGTCAAATATCTTTCAAAATTTGGGACATTTAGTCCTATTTTGACGGCAATCGTGTAATTGTACTGTAATTGCTAACTAGGACTGATGGGTGCTAATTTGTCTAAGAGATTTAGGGATTTTGGTCATTTGACATAAAATCTGATTTGTCAAATCACCAGAAATTGACACACGAAGTTTGAGGATTTTTAATATTTTTGTGGCAATCTTTGCGCCAAAATCACTAAAATTCCACATTTTGTTTTGATATGTTTGCACCTAACTAGTCATAGATAGCAAGTGCCGATAAAATTACACAATCTTGGTCAAAATAGGACTAAATGTTCAAATTTTTAATAGATATTAGATTGAAAAAAATTACTACTAAGAGGACTGAGACTCCAAAGGTCCAAGTTACATGACCAAATAAATTATTTTCCCGTTACTATTCTCAGCTGGTACAATAATATGTTTTAATTTGTTCATATGTTTAACTTATCATGAAATTATCCAATATAAATTTCATGATTCAAAATACGATGACTTCATTGATAGTAAAGAATAAAATGGTGAATATGGTTAAATTTTAATGCAAACATTTACTTATTCTTAAGTTTCATAAATCAACAATGATACAATTTGATATTATTTAAGATTGTGATTATTAATTATTTTTATATTATTAGTATGCAAAAATAACTTATCATTTGTAATTTTCCTAAATCAATGATGATGAAATTTGATCGATGGTTAATTATGATGGAAAAATTCATCAATTGTAATATTCACATTTAGTATGATGGAGAGAAGAATGACTTTTACATGCATCTTTATTTCAATGGTGACACAAGTAATAATCTAACTCAATATGTTAGTTTTAACTTAAAAAGGTTTGATATCTATTACTTTCTGAATCATTTACATAGTCGCACATAAAATTATTTCCTATATAGGAACTAGTTATTATTACACGTCTACCTGTCATACACGTGGAAAAAAATTCAAAAAAAGAAGATATATTATCTTTTTTTGAATAAACACTCGGATATCTATATTGTCTTTAGTATTAATTGATTTTTATTTCTACCCTTCAAAAGTATTTATACAAGCATTATTTCAATGACAACACGAGTTATAATCTAGCTTAATATGTAATTCTACCCTTCAAAAGTAATTATATCAACATGTAGTATTTGTTAGTTTTTGAATTATTGACGTAATTGCACATAAAACTATAATTCTAGTTATTACACATCTACATGCCGTACACGTGGAAAAAGTTCAAAAGATAAAAGATACCATCCTTTTGGGAAAAAATACTAGAATATCAATATTTTCTTTAATATTAAGTTTTATTTCTATTCTTCAATGGTAGTTTTGATATATATATATATATATATATGTATATGTATGTATATATATATATATATATATATAACCAACTAAATATATATTCAATTTTTATTAATTTTTTTTGTATGTGATTTCTTGTATGCATGATATATTATTTAGTGGTCAAATAGGTAATGATATTACAAATTACAAATTTTTGTAATAAGAGGATTTTATTTCTATGACTTGACAGTATTATATTTAACACTTTTGAAATTTGAATGTCAATTAATTAGCACCTGTTATGAAATATTGAATTGGGCACTATATTAAATAAATCATTCCACATTTTAAAATGAACGAATATTTATATGAGAATTCCCTAAAGACAAATTAAATTGAATTCACACCACTAGAGAGGCTCTAAACAATATTCATCAAAATGTCAAAATAGATTCACCATATCGATGAAATTTATTAGGAGCAATGTTATCCAATGATATTATAAAACAAAATGGGAAAAATTGCAGAATTGGTCCTCTAACTAGATGGCGGTAGCAAAAAGGTCCTGTAAAAATCACATTTTGCATAAAAGTACTGCAACTATCGCAAACTCTCGATTTTGATCCTGCAAAATGCACGCGTGGTTGCAAAATAGTCATGTAATTATATGAAAATCTCAATTTTGGTACTAATTTTCCTAGTTCTCAATCACGTAAACGGTTCTCAATTTTAGTTCTAATTTCATTGGATTTCAATCATATAAATGGCACATGTACCAATTTTCGATGACATTAGGACAAAAATTGAGATTTTTATATCGTAGTTCCAGTACAATCTTGCAAACCATGCATTTTAGAGGATCAAAATTGAGTTATTTATATAGTTGCATGATGTTTTTGCAAAAGGTAATTTTTACAGGACCTTTTTACTACCGTCCTATAATTATATGACTAATTTTGCAATTTTACCAACAAAATATATGAATGAACTCAACATCATTTCAAATCATGTTATTTGTTGAATGTCTCCCTTTTATTTACACGTCTTGGAATTGTGATAATAGATAAATATTAATTAATCCAAATTTTTTTGGGTAGAGATAGTCATATGGTATACTATGCTATAATATTATTCTCTAATTAAGAACATAGAAACATGTTCGCAAAAAAAAAAAAGATTATATCCTCTACATTAGTTGATATAAACATCATTTTTACGCCAAAAAAAGAACAATTTATGTATCGTCTTACCTGCAAAATCAATTCACTATTATTCCTAAGATCGAGTTATTGTTAAATATATGAAAGATAGGATTGAATCAATTTTCATTCAGATAAATCCCATTAAATCGATATAATGCAAACCCAAAATATCCTCCTGGCTAATTATGTTGTATAAAGGTCTTATCAGTAAAAATCATTTATCAATAACGTAATCACCACCTGACGAGAAAGAGAGAAAACAGAGAAAAAACAAGAACTTAAGACATATTAAACAAGTGCCGACAAATAAAATAAGCCAACCAAATATACACACACATATTTAATATATATGTGTGTGTAGGTTATTACATTGATCCAGAAGTGAAAACGAAATCCCACAAATAAAACAAAGATAGATTTCTAAGACTGATAACTAATAAATTCTTGAAATTAATTGACTCCTCCAAGTCCATTTCCAGGTTCATTTACAGAGTGGTTGAAGGTATACGGATACGGCAACACCGCCGGCATTTCCCAACCAAGACCACATCCACCAGCACCGGTCGGAGATGGAGGTGGAGGTGGAGGAGAAGGAGGAGGTGCTGCCGCACCAGAAGTGGAAGACGCCTGGCCATTTATCTTCATCGCCTCCATTCTGGAAAGGACTTCCCTGATGTTCTGGTTGATAACCCAGCCATACTCCGCCGCATTCCGCATATCGAAGTGCTCGAGGCCCACCACTCCGGCAATGAACTGGAAGAGAAAACTCTCCATCTCTTCCTTCTTTTCCTCCTTCTCAATGCGGCGGAGCTTGTCCTCCACCTTCTTGACCCGCTGGTAGGTGAAGCCCTCATGGTTCACCATTTTTTTGGACCGGTCCAACTCTGACAAATTTCGGAAACGCGTTAGCACAACCATTGCCTCGATCGGGGATGGCCAAACCTCTGGCTCGGGCTCGTACGAGCTGTAGATAATTGCACAAGCCTCCACACCGCAAAGGGTAGCTAGCTCGGTCACCTTTTTTATTAGTCCCGTCTTCCTTTTCTTGAAAGAAGCATTCCTTTCTGTCTCATTCATAATATAAGCTAAAGTTACTTTCTTTCTTGTCATTTTTTACTTGTTTTTTTCTTTCTTTGTAGAATAAAATTTCTTCGATTTTTATTTCTGTCTATTTTCTTTCTGAAGTATATAGAATAGGTACTTGTTATGGTGTGTATATATAGATGGTGATGAGATTGTCAGGTTATTTTGGATTAGCATGATTTGAATTTTGTCTTAGTGTTTTCTTAGTTGTCAAAAATTTATATATGGTTTGTGTTTGGTAATACCCCTTGGATGCCCATTATTTTGTGGAAGAATTGTCTTAATAAATGCTCAGATTTTGTATATGTAATTGTATGTTTTGGATTTTGTATTAATGCACCTACCTTATTGTGTGGATCCAACTTTTATTTGTAGGATTGCGAGTGCTTATGTGGTGAGGATAGATGTTTTTTTTTGGCCATTTCATTATTTTCCAACAGTTGTAAGGAATGTCCAATTACAAATTTAAAATTTTACAATAATAACGATAATAATGTACAACGACTACAATAATAAGAATACTTGTTACATGTGGAATTGTTTGAACTCGGGACTCTCGTCTAAATATATAAGCCACTTTGATATTTTTTAATAATGTACATTATTCATATATTACGTGTAAAACATGATATTTGAAAATTAATTGTAAATGCATGACGTGGAAATATGAAAGATAAAACACAAAACTTGATCAATCAAAAATCCGAATACTAAGAGAGGGAACAAATGGCCACATTAGCTGAGACCATAATATCCCGCAAAAAAGAACAAATTATATCATAAATGAATATAATTAAATATTATAAATCGAGACCATAAGAAATTGCGGCAAAAGCTAATTAATTTCATCTGTAGTACGGTACTTGTTGTGTTTTTTTTCAACTATTTTTCTTGCATACATAATGCTTTATATAATATTATATAACCAGCTGTCATGGTGCAAAAACTTGAATTTTTAAATATAGATGGTGTTTAATGCATAAATAATATTGGTTTAGCAATCATTAGGAGATTGCAATTGATAGGACACCTTGAATGAATTGTATCTGTTAGTAAGCTGTCAATATTATTATTTTTGTTGTATTTCCAATTTCCAATATCTTATTATTGGATCTTAGTAATTATGAAGATTGTTTTTTAGAAATGGTTAATTCAATTATGCTTTGTGGATTCCCTAGATATTTTCATAAATAGAGTGTATTTTGAGGTAAGTTGTTTTTAAACTTTTTTTCCTTTTCACATTTTGTCGAAAGAGAAAATGCTCTCTACACTAATTGTCTCTGCTTATAACCAAATATTTCCTCTCTCATTTAAAGAAAATAGTTACTTTCAGAGGAATAGAGGTGACGGGAAAACAATTATATAAATGGAGTTAATATATGTATAGAATGTCTTTATATATGTATTCCAATTATTTTGACTTGTTACTTTTCATAAGATTGTGAATTTACATATGATTAAATAGTAGTCCAAGAACAAATTGCTTATAACTATATCTTAGTAGTATTATGGCAACAAGTAGGCCTTTGGACAATAACTATAACTCTCTCTAAACATTTCACAGTAGTGAAGGATTCGCATGGATGTGCCTAAGAGTTTGATGTGACTTTCATGGAAGTGCATCCTACGATCAATCCAACCAAATCAATACATAATAAACTATCTTGCATGCAACATTTTATAATTGAATAAATGAGACAAATATGCGTATTCTACGTTTTTGTGTTCACTATTAGTGCAGGAATTTAAAGTCGTGTAGTTATGCAAGTAAGGCTTAAATACACAAGACGCACCCACACATCTTATGCGTTCGAATTCCTCTGACAATCGTGAAGATATTTGGGCACCCGCAATTGATTGATGTACAAGCAAATGAAGATATCATTCGAAAATCATCTGAAAATAGAAGCCCTCCATTTAAATTGCATTGTTGAGTTATTTTTGGTTACTACGTAATCGTTGTGGCTCCTACTGATTGTAGAAGCTTTAAATCATGATCATTTTCATCATTAAAAATTTTTTTTCTTCGATTTTACGTTCATTCGGGGTACTCTTATTCCCATGCAAAGGTTTAGATCATGTTCATTTTGGTCTTTGTATGGGTTTTATTGAGGCCTAAATTTAGCTATGTGGCTGGCTCGTGACCATATATTACTTGATACTTCAGTTGGCTACGTAGCTTTGTGAGTAGCAACATATTTATTTTACGAGTAAGGTGCACGTGCATTGCACGTGAACTAATGATCATTAATCCTTTAAGAAACAATGTCTTAGGTGTGACGCAATCAAACTCGAATATTTAAGATAAATAAAATGTGCATCACTAGAAACTTTTAAACTTCACAAGTGGGTAACTACGAACTGCAAGTTTGTTGTACTGTTATACTATTATTTGAACTTTAAACTGTAATATGTCAAGTCAAGTTTCTATTGGCCATGAATAGGTCCAGGATCAAAATTGGGTCCTTGGTTTTAAGACCACCGTGCAAAGAATGAAAGAAAGTTGTCAGGGGTCGTGAATAGGTCCGGGATCGAAATTGTGTCCTTGCTAGTAATATCACAATGCACATTAATTCAGCTAAAGATATATGAATGTTTTATTGTTTCCATTGATATTATAACTATTTATTACCCACTTAGTGTCAAAACTCATGCGTTTATTAAATTCTTTGCAAACGATGACGGAGGAGTCGAGGCGTAGGGGATTCCCACGTGACATTGCTATTTTTCATCTTGTACATTTATAAACTTTTTATTATGTACTTATTAAAAACTTGAGACAATATTTAAATTTTTGCGTGTCGTAAATTTCAGCATTTTATAACTTAGCTACTATCTCGAATTGTTTAAGTTGTTGTGATGATATTTAAAAAAAAATTAGATCCTTTTTTACTATTTAAACTCAATTTTTAATCTTATGCTTCTGCAAGGCTTTTCATAAGTATATTTTTAATATCCTTGACTTTGGAATTGTAAAAATATGATTTCAAGAATTTATAGCATGGACTTTAAATAAATAAAAATAGGTTGCATCATATTATCTTATTTCGCTCGAAATATTTTATTAAACAAAAATGTTATATTCAAAGGAATAAAGTTTCGCAATGGTAATGGACCTAATTTGGGGTTTGGGCGCTACATTTATCATCCATCAATAATGCGTATGTGATCGGATGGAACAATTTAACGCTAAATTATGATACGATTCTCGACGGATACATTGTCCGTCACAAAATCTGTCGAGAGTCCGTTGGTATTTTGTTAGTATTTTATTTTAATAGTTTATAAATAAGTTTTGATGGAAACCTATTGATGACCGGTCAAGAAAACAAATGGCTTATCACCCCTCGATATTCCACGAGTTTCTGGTAGTGACTTGTAAGAAAGAGCAAGAGATTTTGCTAATATCGTATTTATTCTTTAGAACTACAGGAAAAGAAAAAAGAATTTAGGTATAGCAAAGGATAAGACAAACAAATGATTTCACCATCGTAATTATAAATAAAGTAATGGGATATTACTTAACAATCGGGAAAATAGTTTTTCTGGTCCTGTTACATGGGTTACTTGGAGATTTAATTCTCCAAGTAGTCACCTCTAAATTTTGATCCAATATCTTTTGATATTTTGGACATTTAGCCCTATGTTAACCGTAATTGTGTAATTGTACCATAATTTCTAACTAGGACCGATGGGTGCTAATTTGTCTAAGAGATTTAGGATTTTGGTGATTTGACAAAACAATTGACTCGTCAAATTACCAAAAATTGGCATATAAAGTTTGAGGATTTTTAATGTTTAGGTGGCAATTTTTGCGCCGAAATCACCAAAAATCCATATTTTTTGACATGTTTGCTCCTTACCTGTCATAGTCAGCAATTTTCGAAATTTTTTTTACAATTTTAGTCAAAATAGGACTAAGTGTCCAAAATTTTAAATAATGTTGGTACGATAGTACTTATGTGCGAAATAACTAGGACATGTTGGACTGAGACTCCAAATTGTCCAAGTTACAAGATCCAATAAATTATTTTCCCTTTACTAATCTGAGTTGGTACGATAGTACGTTTTATTTGGTTCATAAGTTTAACTTATCATGATGTTATCCAATATATATTCCATGATTCTAAATACACAAAGTACGATGACTTCATTGCTAATAAAAAATGGAGAATATGGTTAAACTTTAATGCCAAAGTTTACTTATTCATAAGTTTCATGATGAATGAACAATGATACAATTTGATCTTATTTATGATTGTGAATATCAATTATTTTTACATTATTAATACGCAAAACCACTTACTATCTATATTTTCCTATATCAGTGAAGATAAAATTTGATCGATTGTTAATAATGATGGAAATGTTAAACAATTATTGTGAAGCCCCGATTTTTCCGAAGCTATTAATGGATCCTTATTGTTGTTTAAACATTTGATCGACTATTTTATCGCGTCATTTTGACGGGTAATTAATAATAATATATATATTTTTTATTTTATTTCATTTTATTTAATTATTTGTGATCATGATCTTATTTAATTCTATCCCTCATTTATGATCACTTGATTGATCATTACTACTATTTTTGTATTTATTAGCCACCTTAGAATTTTAAGAGACTATTTATTTTAGAGACTTTTACCTTATAGAATTAAGATTTTAATTTAGATTAAGTGATCATGAGACTTACAAGTGATCAAGGAAATCACTAAATATTTTGGAGATTGATATATTTCATCTATTATCATCAAATTTGGGACAAAAAAAATATGGAATTACCAATTTGCCCTCAAAGTGGACGGCCATGGTGGTATTTTTGAGATAAAAATATCATCCAACTCTTGTACACTTGCACCATATATTAGTCATCTTGTGTATAATTATATCATTAATTCAAACATTATACACATCATCTTATACACCAACTCTTTATTACTATTTTTCCCAACTTATTCCATTCTTCCCAACATTCTTCTTATTCCTCTCAAATTCCAATTGACCCACACTTTGACTTGCATTTTTGTCTCCATGCAAGAGACAAATTACAAGACACAATTTGAACAAAAAATTCCTCTCTTCCTCTCTCACTTGGACGGCCATTATGGCATTTTTACACAAAAATTTCATTTCATTTCTCATCAACACATTCTAACACATCTATCCTCTAACAAAAATCCTCCTCCTTCTCTCTAAACTCCCAACTTCTCTCTATTCTTCCTTTCACCTTCTTCTTCTATACTTAGAAAAATTTTCAACATTTTCCTCCCTATTCTTCACAAAAAAATCGAACCATCATCATACAAGGTAAGAAAATTTAGCTTCAATCCATTTTTTGATATCACATTGTTCATCTCTTCCACCTTCTTAACTTAAGTTTGAATTTGGTTTTGGAGGTACATTTAGAAGAACTTGAAGGTTTGAAATTGACAACATTTTGAAGAAAGACCTCAAGCTTGAAGAAAATAGTAGAGAAAACTAGACTACAAGGTAAGAATTGTGTACTAGACCCCTTCTTCCCTACTCTTCCTATTTTTTTCAAATTTTAACACCCCTTTTTCATTTTTGAGAAATAGGGGCCGACCTTAGGAGATTTTGGAGTTGAGCCAAAATTTCCAATTTTTGAGCTTCAACTAGTCTCCAAACATCTACTACACAAGGTAAAGTGTAGTCCTTTTCATTTCCTTATTTCCTTCTTTTTCTCCTTAATTTTTCTCTCATTTTTCTAACTCCAATTTTTGATATTTTCTTGACTTAGGGGCTGACCTAAGAAGCCTCATCCAAAAATTGTGAAATTATCCTTTTATTTCACAATTTCCAAATTTAAGGTGGGTGGAAAAATTATTTTTCCAACTTTTAGGTGTTTTGATTAAATGCATATAGAAACTTTAATCATGAGCTTTGAAATATATATAATTATGTATTACATGTCAATTTTATATATCAAATCATGAAAATTCTCAAGAGTTGCTCAAAATTATTATTTATTGAATTTTAGGTGCATGCATGTACACTTTAATGTTTTAATTGATGAATTTTTGTATGTATTGGACATGCATGTGTATGATATTTAAAATCTATGTTTTGGATGACTTATAACCTGGAAAATTCGAGCATAACTGATTAAATTTCAATTTTGGACTTAAAAATGCAAAAATGGAAAGTTGGTGGACTAAATTGCAAGAAAATAAAAGTTAAAGGACCCCTCTGCAAATTTCGAAATTTGGGACTGTACTCAGGTTCAAAAATGACTTTTGGACATTTTAATAAAGTTTTAAGAGTTTTAAGATAAAAAAAAAAATCAACCTTTAAGAGCCCAAGGACTAGATTGTAAAATTTTGAAAGTTTAAGGGCTACTTTGAAATTTTTAAAACTGTACCAGACGTTAACTTTAAAATTTGAAATTTTCACTCTTAAGGTACTGGGAATTACATATTTTAAAAGTAAATCCAAAAATCCAAGTGGTTAGGGCTTGGAAAGCAATTTTACTAAAATTGAGGGACTAATGTGTAAAATATTAAACTTGAGACCCAAATGAAATTTCCGGGACTTATGCAGCCCATGCACCTGGAAATACTAACTTAACTATAACTTAATTATATTTTGGACCCAAGGTTCAAATTACATAACAATTGGACCCCTAAAAGCCTTAAAGGCAATTATTTTAAAATGGGACAAAAATGATATTTTCAAAAGTTGAAGGACCTACACATATTGCTTTTAAAAACTGATTTTGTCCCAATATCCTACCAACCTTAGTGACATTTTCCAATAGGAATCACATTAAAAGCCCTTCCGGTTTGTGAGTTCCGAATTTTTAAAACTTAAGGTCCGAATTGACAATTTTTACAAATTTGAGGCCAATGTGAGATTTTTATAAAAACTCCACCATAAAACTTTTAAAACCTAAATCTATGGACAATTTGGAGAATTTAGGAACTGACCTCATAATGTTTCAAGGTCGGGATATTTAATTATTCAATTTTTAACCCCAAAAGTGTTAGTTTTTACAAAACGGGGCTAAATTACAATTTTTCTTTTATAAAGGACCTAACTCAAATTATTTTCTCTTTTACTAAAATAGCCCTGGACTCTCTGACTTGGAGATTTAATTTAAATATTTTACTTTCCCAAAAACCCCTGACTTATCGGATCAATTTGACCGATTAATACCCGATCGCGGAGCGACTTCCTCGCCTTGCTAATTGAATCTATAACGGGATTTATGTTCCACCTAATCTTTCAAGATATCGAAGGTTGCTTATCCTTCCGATAATCATCTTCATCCAAAAACTCCATCAACGCCATAATTTCCACTCGCGTTTTCAAAAAAAAAAAATAAATAAATAAATTCCTAAATTGCTTCCCGAATCAATAATATACTCGATTGCTGGTTGGTATCTGTAATTGTAATTACTTTCCACTGAGTCAACTTGGTGTGTCGAGCTCACAATCGGAATGGATACGTCGGGATGGAATGGGCAGCTGGCCGCTATTCCACTCTTAGGCCCCATCGCCCTAATCCCGCAATCGAGGGACGGAGTTTGTCCGAGGGAAGCGGGTCGTAGTATTGAGGTATAATCATGATTATGACAGATCCGAGCCTCGCTTGACTCCATTTGTGGATTTTGTCTTTGCCTATGGAGCGATAAGGTGTCGGTCTTGGACCATCCGACCGGGAGTTACAAGGAAGAACGAAGGAATATTTGTCGATCCACACGATTGGAGTTATCGTCCCGTTTTGGTTGGCGTTACATTTCCGCACGCAACCACTACCTGTTTTGCATTGGTTGGCGCTACAAACCGTGACGCAACCATTATTTGCCTTGCATAGGATTGGCGTTACACTTCCGCACGCAATCCTACCTGTCTTTGACCGATTCACATAGTGCAGGTGTGTGACCATGAACTGCTGATTTTCTTGAATCGTATTAATATACTATTGTATTATTTTATCACGACGCTTGTGAACTGTGTGTGAAATCATGCATCATACTCACGCGTTTTCATATAATTTGTTTTCTCACATTAACTATATTGCGCCACACTCGCACACAATCACCCCATCCATCGAGATTTTTGTATCATCCCCACTGTTTTCTAACCTTAGATGAGGATTTTTGTTGAGATCTTGAACAAGCTCGGATTGAGACCTTGTACTATCTTTGGTTGGATTTCTGACTTCTGCCGTTGATTGGACTCTTTTCTTATATTGTTGTCGAACTTTTGTTTTTCATTCCATTCGGGTTTGTAATTGAGGGGCATATGACCTTTGACTTTAAGATGCTATATTTTGTTGATTTTCGGGTTGTAACTTGGATGATGGATTGTAGACTGTAAGATTTATTCGTACTTGTTATTTGGTTCCGCTGCTATTTAGACTCTGTCTTATTGGTTTCTCGTTGATATTTGTCTGGACTATTGGTTCATTTGTATTTAAGTTGTGGATCGTTCGTCACGTCCCGTTTGGGGCGTGACAATTATAATATTCACATTTGGTGAAATGTAGAGAAGAACAACTTTTACGTATATCCATCATTATTTCATCGTTATTTCAGTGACGACACGAGTGGTAATCTAACTCAATATGTAATTTTAACATAAAGGTTGGATAGTTATTACTTTTTGAATCATTGACGTAATCGCACATAAGTTTATTTCCTATATAGGAAATAGTTATTAATACATGTCAACATGCATGTCATACACGTGGAAAAAGTTCAAAAAAACAAGATATACTATTTTTTTTGAATAAACGCTCGAATATCTATATTGTCATTAATATTAATTAGTTTATATTTCTATCATTCAACAATACGTAGTTCTACAAGCATTATTTATTTTTTTTTTTTTTTTTTTTTTTTGATGGCAGCATTATTTATTTCAGTGACAAGTAATAATCTAACTCAAATATCCAATTATACCTTAACGGTTTAATATTTGTTAATTTTGAAATATCGATGTAATTGCAAATAAAACTATTTTCTAGTTATTATACGTCTACATGTCGTACATGTGGAATGTGCATGCATTATTTATTTTAGTGACAAGACGAGTAATAATCCAACTCAATATGTAGTTATACCTTAGCGGTTTAATATTTGCTATTTTATGAATTATTGACGTAATCACACATAATACTATTTTCTAGTTATTATATGTCTACATGTCATACACGTGGAAAAAATTCTAAATATAAAAGATACCATCCATTTGGGAATAAACACTCAAATATCTATATTTTCTTTAATATTATGTTAGTTACCAAACTTTACAACATAAAAATTTCTTATAGGACAGTTGTCAAAAAAATTACTTAGAGGACTTATTAATATTTTTTTGATTGTTTTCTCATATGCATGATATTTAATTAGTGGTAAAAAAGGTAATGATATTACGAAGTTACATATTTCTATAATCAAAGGATTTCATTTCTAGGATTTGACAGTATTATTTTGAACAATTTTTAAAATTTGAATGTCAAATAATTAAGATACATTTTGAAATATTGGATTTGGTACCGTGTCATTAATTTAGCCATCCCCCATTTTAAAATAAACTAATATTTATATGATAATTCCCTAGAGACAAATTAAATTGATTTGAAACCCTTAGTGAGGCTCTAAATATAATTCTTCAAAATATCAAATAGTTTCACCATAAAATGAAATATTAGGAGCAATGTTACCCATGGATATTGTTAATCAAAATATATGAACGAATCAATGAAATATTAATTTCTTGAAATTATTACGCTCCTCCATGTCCATTTCCAGGTTCATTTCCAGAATGGTTGAATGTATACGGATACGGCATTGCCGCCGGCTTTTCCCAACCATGACCCCTTCCACCAGCTCAGGTCGGTCTCTCCGTCAAGCCAGAAGTAGAAGGAACCTTGCCATTTATCATCATTGCCTCCATTTTGGAAGTGACTTCCCTCATGTTTTGGTTGATAACCCAGACCATCTCTACCTTCTTGCCCGCTGGTAGGTTAAGCTCTCATGGTTCACCATTTTTTTGGACCTATCCAACTCCGACAAATTTTTGAAATGAGTTAGCATGGCCATCGCCTCGAGCGGGGATGGCCAAACATCTGGCTTGGGCTCGTATGGGCTGTAGATAATGGCACAAGCCTCCACGCTGCAAAGGGTAGCTAGCTCGCTAACCTTCTTGATCAGCCACTCAAACGAAACCATGGGTGCACACAATGAAATTTTAGAAGACAACATTTGAAAATGACTTCAGGATAGTGGTTTTATCAAAACTTCAGCCACCTGATCATGAGTGGGAACATATCTGACATCAAGTTCCTTATTTTGAAGTTTTTCTGTTATGTAATGAACATCAACCTCGATGTGTTTGGTTTGAACGTGAAAAAATGGATTAGAAGCAGGGGCCAAAGAACTCTCATTGTCGCACCAAAGGATAGATTGTTGAACAAGTTGTAATCCCAACTCAGCAAATAAAGAGTGCGCCTAAATAATATATGTGTTGGCTGTGGCAAGGGAGCGATATTATGATTCTATGTTGTTGCGAGCTATAACAGATTACTTTTTGCTACTCCAAGAAATGAGATTGTTGCCTAGGGAAATAAAATAACCCGTGGTGGACTTCTTATCATCCAAAGAGTTGGCCCAATCAGTATTAGAAAAGCCTTCTAAGGTGAAACGAGAAACTAATGTAAAAACAATGCCATGATGCAGAGTACCCTTAAGTCTCTCAAGATTCTATTACAAGCAGTCCAATGGTTGATGGTGGGAGATTGAAGAATTTGACTGAGCTTATTAATTGCAAAGGCGATGTCAAGACGAGTCATTGACAAATATTGTAAGACACCTATTGTACTGCGATAAATGGATGGATGTTAAAAAAAAACAATGTCTATTACTGAAACTTTCTGAGAGGGGCAATATGGTGTGTTGTAGGGATTACAGTCCTTCATGTTGGTTTTGATCAATCAATCAGTGACATATTTAGTTTGATTGAGCAGAATACCAAACTGATGTGGTGTACTTCAATGCCTAAGAAATAGTGAATAACTCCAAGATGCTTAACAGAAAATATCCGATGCAACTGACTAATGAAAGAGGCTACTTGTATTAGATCATCTCCAATAATAAGTATGCCGTCCATATACACAAGAATAAGAAACAACTTCCCTTGAGTAATGGAAAAAAAATAGAGAAGTATCAGAGGTAGTGACATGAAAACCATGTTGAATAAGATAGCCTTGGAGCTTGTCAAACCAAACCTTAGGCACCTATTTTACGCCATATAGCTAGTGCCTTTACAAGTTTGCAAACAAAACCAGACTTATGAAGATGCTCATAGCCTTCAGGCTGTGACATAAAAACAACTTCCGTGAGATCACCAATAAGAAACGCATTATTTATATCCACCTGTTGAATTGTCCACCCCTAGTGACTGCAAGGGTGAACATTATTTGGACTGTAATAGGCTTAATAACATGACTGAAAGTGTTAAAATAATCCACACCATGCGCTTATTGAAACCTTTTGACCGCAAGACGGGCCTTGTACCTCTCAATACTACCATCCGCATTATATTTCACTTTAAAAATCCACTTGTGCTGAAGCACATTCATGCCTTCTTCATAAGGAACCAACTCCCAAGTTTTATTTTTAACCAAATCTACAAATTCAGAGTTCATTGCTTCTTTCCAATTAGAATAAGAGAAAACATCACTAACAGATTTTGGTCAGGGGATATAAGCGAAGCAATGAAGGTTTTTGGTTTGGAAATACCTAATTTGGACCTATTGAACATGGGATGTGTGGAAATGAGTGCATGAGACAAGAAAGGAAAAATATAAGAAGAAGAGGGATGGGCGGAGCACTGGCAGGAGGTTGTGAAGAAACAAAATCATGAGTAAGAGGAGTAAAAGAAGATGAGTGAGGTCGAAATCGGATGAAACGTTGGAAATGGAGAAGACTAGGGAGCAGCCATAAGAGAAAAAAATTAGCAAGCTCTAGATACCATATTTGAGTTGAGAGAAACAATACATGAAGAACAAAGAGATGGAGAAGATAATGACTGGCTTAGCTTTCATTATTTGACAGATGAGTATATATACATATGAAATTAATGGTAGCTGCTACTAATAACTTGATTAAAAGATGGCTAACTAACTACCAGATATTGTTACAACTAAGCAACCACAATACTCTAATATGGTGTGTGTGTGTATATATAGATGGTGATGAGATTGTAAGATTATTTCGGATCAGCACGATTTGCATTTTGTGTTAGTCTTTTCTTAGTTGTCCAAAATTTATATATGGTTTGTTTCAGTTACCCGTTGGATGCCAATTATCTTGTTGAACAATTGTGTGATACCCCATATTCAATAAACCTATAATTTTATTTGAGATAATTAATATATTATGTTTCTAATAATTTATCACTTTGCGTTTAGTAATATTTATTAAATTAAAATACTTTAAATATGTATTTGACCTTACGATTCATTATAACGACTTAATTTTTTATATTATATTATTCTGGTTTCTATTTTTTTTATGTACTAATTCTCATTATAAAGTTTTTGTAAATTAAGACTTCCGCAGTAATATTTGTAATATGCTTAGTTTGTGTAATTGCGTTTACTCTATAATGTTTTTTCTTGGTAGACTAAAATCAGGTAGTATTATAAGTTTTAAATTATCGTACTTTTGGACAAATACTCTTGTGAGCTTAAGTTAGTAATTATTCGGGTATGTTATTCGTTAATCGAGATCTTTGTGATTATTTTGGTTTATTAAATTTGGGGCATAACAAATAGTTTTAGCAAATGCTCAAAATTTGTATTTGCAATTGTGTAGGTCCCAAGGGGTGATGTGTAAATTTTAGAAGGGGGAGGGGGTTGAATAAACCTTACCAACTTTTCGATTTAGTCTTTTTAACATGTTTTCAGAGTTTTACACAAATCAGCTAAGTCCCTAAGAGATAGCTAGGTTGACTTACACATCAAAGTTACCCACTCAATAGCCTCGACTGAGCTGTTGATAGTATAACTTAGTTGCTCTCAGCTAACATTTAGATTTACAGTTGATTTGGTTTTGTCAGCGGATGACTTTTCACCCTTATAATTTTTAAACACTTTTTGCAACACTTGTTTTAGCAGCAGTTATTATGAGCAAAGTTTAGCAGTTTTAACTTAGAAGCAGATATAAAATAAATGCAAGAATTAAATTTGTTGTAAAGTAAATAAGAGACAAGTAATTTTTATAGTGGTTCGAGGATGGGGTAATTCCTCTAATCCACTATTCTCCAAGAGGAATCCACTAAGTAACAAGATCTTTGTTACAAAGCGGTCCACAGTCCGAGTCGGCCGATCACACAACCGGACTATTCTTGGGACTCGCCTTCTTCACAAAACAAGCTGTCGTGCTACTTCAACTCCTTCAAACTATTGGAATTGTTCACACAGCCATCCAACGAGTCTAAAGCATCTTGTTCGAACTTGAACCTTACTACTTCTCCTTCAAAATTGGAGAGTAGACCCCTTTGTTCTTTAAACATATTTTCCTCTTCAACTGATTAAGCTTAAGGATTTCCTTCAAAAGATTGAGAAAATTTGCAGGTTATTGCTTGCTTGAATGGTTGATAGTGTTAGGAAATTTATTTGTTAGATTTTGATGATACCATGTAAAAGTTAGACTAGGAAGTTGGCACCCCATTTTTCTTGTAATTCTGCATTGTAATAGATAGGACTGAAAGAGCTGAGTTAAGTCAGCTAAGTCAGGATTACAAAAAGTCAACTGCGGACTGGAATGAAGACTCTGTTGTGTGTCAGCTAAGTATGGCATAGAAGGAAGTCAAGGACTCGGATGAAGGAGAATCAACTGAGGAACAGCTGTGAGAAGTGTCTGTCAAGTCAACTCAAGAAGCCAAGTCTATCAGTTGAAGTGATAGTTGAGTCAATCCCATGATTGGAGCAGACTCAAGTCACCTGGGGTAAAGGCAACGGTCAAGTGAAGACAACTAACTCGGATCCGTTGAATAAAGTCAAGAATATTACTCGATATAGTAATATGTCAAGTCATCAGTCTTAAAGTGTTTTGTAATTGTGCAAAAGGAATGAGCCAATGGGAAACACCGCATCTTGTGTCGAACGCAGCTGAAATGCCATTTAATATGAGGAAAGGTCAATATCACAAAGGCTGCAGCCCAAGACAAGACAGCCAACAAACACAAAGTGACATTTGAAACTAGCCTATCTCTTCAACGGGCAAATTTCAAATGTTCACTATAAAATGAGGAAGCATTTGATAAAAGGTAATGAATGACACTAATCTTTTAAGCAATATTCAAGCAATTAACCTGCAAGTTCTCAAAGCTTTTCATGAAATTCCTCAAGTATAAACCTCGAAGAAACTCAATCCAACACAAGTTGTGAAGGAGAGATAACTTCAATCGAGTTGAAGAGGGAAAAACATTTGAAGAAACAAAAGTGGTCTACTTTCCAAGTTGAAGTATTGTAGAAAGGTTGAAGGTCGAACTAAGTATCAAGTTTGTTGGAGGGATTCGTGATCAAATCCAAGAGCTTGAGAAGTGAGCTATAGTAGCGGTGCTTGACTTTGTGAAGAAGTCGAGTTGCAAGAAGAAGCGGCCTATGTGATCAAGGTGTCTCTGGGATCGATAACCGCTTGTAATCCCGATCTATTACTTAGTGGATTCCTCCGGGGAGTTGGAGAAGAGAGGACTAGAAGAATTACCCCATCTTCGAACCTCTATAAAAATACTTGTGTCAATTTACTTTCAATATTTACTTTCCGCATATCTATTTTATATCTGCTTTGTTTGTTTATATTTGCTATCCATCGATAAATAACTTTGTCTTTGAAACAAGTGTTGAAAACAAGATTTAAACCAATCAAAGGGTGTTAAGTCTTCCGTTGTTAAAAACCAAATCAGCCAAGTTAAATATTTGTCTAAAGCAGCCGAATTGTACTATCAACAGCTCTATCGAGTCTGTTGAGTGAGTAACTTAGATGAATAGCCAACTACATTGTCCCCAAGGACACAACTGATTTGAGTCAAGTCTATTGAACTATTTAAAAGGACTAAAATCGAAATTTGGTAAGGTTTATTCAAACCCCCCTTCTAAACCTTACACTACAACCCTTAGGAGCTACAAGTGGTATCCGAGCGGTTGGTTCATTGAGCCTTTCGCACTGGTTACTGAACTAGATCTCTATATTTTCAAAAGATTTTAACACTTGTGTTTTTACAATGTCTTTCAGTTTTAAAGCAAAGTTATTACCATGGAAGCAAATCTAACTCGTATTCCTATGTTAACTGTGGAAAAGGTTGGTGGAGTAGTAAATTCGAATGCAAGCTCATCAATCAGCATTACATGATGAAATGTGGCTGCTAGGAATTTTATTGTTTAGATTTTGATGAATGCCATGTAAAACTTAGAATAGAAAGTTGGCTCCCCAATTCTTGTTGTAAATTGTATTGTAACAATTAAGAGCCAAGCGAGTTAAGTCGCCTACGCCCCAACATGCAAGAAGACAATCAAGACTGAAGGAAGACTCCGCTGAGACAATTTGAGTATGGCGAATGAGAGCCGATGTAAAACTCGATGAAGAAGCGGTGAGATGCACGGTGAGTGGAGCATCGATCAAGTCAACTCAAGAAAAGCCAAGTTTCAAGTTGAAGTGATAGAAGAGTCATCCAATGATTGGAAGCGACTCTAAGTCACCTGGGAAAGCAAGGAAATGCGTCAAGTCGAGATAATGTAAAAGAACCGTTGTATTTAAATCAAGAGATTTACTTAAACAAGTAATATCTCCATACCACCTTTCGGAGTGCTCATCCCGGAGCGTGCAAATGGAATGAACCAATGGGAAGCACTACACCGTGTCGAACTCGAAAAGGTGAAAGAACAATTCATACGAGGAAATGGCAATTCCAAGAAGCGCAAGCCAACGATCGCAAAGTGACTTTCAAAAATAAGCCTATCTCTTCAACGGGCAAATTTTTGAAAGTTCACTATAAAAGGCCGAGGAGTTTGTTTGAGAAAGAGGATGCATATATGACACATACGTGAGATATACAAGTAAATTACAAAATCTGAAACATTCTCAATCCTCAAGCCTACATTTGAAGTACATCAATCCAACACTCACCTGTGAAGGAAAGAGAACTTCAACCAGTTGAAGAGGAAGATACTTAAAACAAGGGGTCTACATTCCGGGAAGGATTGTAGAAAGGTTCAAGGTGAACCAAGTCTTAAGCTTTTGGAGGGCTTCGTGATCAAATCCAAAGAGCTTGAGCAAGTGAGTCAGAGTAGCAAGGCAACTGCCTGTGAAGAAGGCCGAGTCGTCAGAAGCTTGGTGAGTGATCAAGGCGTCTCATCGAGTCCCTAAGGATTAAGTAAATTTGTTGTGATCAAGACTTGTATCGGACTGTTACCACTCAGTAAACCGATCATTACTTAGTGGATTCCTCCAGGAGTTGGAGAAGAGAGGAGTAGAAGAATTACCCCATCTTGAACCTCTATAAAACTTTCTTGTGTCATTTACATTTCAAACATTTAAATTCTGCACTTTTAATCGCTTATATCTCATTTGATAAATTTGCTATCCATTTGATAATTTATAAGTACTAAATCAAGCTCTAAAATCTTGCTTAATCAAACATAAGGGTGTTAAGTCTTCCGACATTTTGAAAATAAAACCACGAGTTGAGTCAAATTATAGCCAACAATTTGAGTTACTCCATCATGACTCAAATTTGAGTCTGTGAGAGATTAACTCTCTTGAGTGACTAATTCGATCATTGTCCATCTAGGACACAAATTGTGTTGAATCAACTCAGTAGATTTAAAAGGACTAAATCGAAAATTTGGTAAGGTTTATTCAACCCCCTTCTAAACCTTACACTTACACCCCTAGGGACCTACAAGTGGTATCGGAGCGGTTGGTTCATTGAACCCTCCGCCCAGTTACTAAACTAGATCTCCAAACTTTTCAAAGTCCGCTTTAGTACTTAAATTTTCAAAACCCTTTTTATCATTAAAAGCTATTATCATGGAAGCAAATTTGACACGCATCCCTATGTTCACTATTGAAGAATTTGATGATTGGAAAATTCGTATGCGGGCTCATCTATCAAACATTACATGATGAGATGTGGATAGTGATAGAAGATGGGCCTCTCGCAAATATTAAAGGTGAACACGGTTTGTCACGAAGAGTTGCAATTTGAAGGAGAAGGAGATCTTGCTCAAGACCGGTCATGGTTGAAAACCAAGAACCGAATGGACAAATGATGACGAGAAAAAGGTACAACCTGGACAATGTAGCCAAGGACATTCTTTACAAAACCTTGACAAAGCCCTGTTCAACAAAGTCAAATCTTGCAAAACGGCTAAGGAAATCGGGACAAGTTGACATTGATTTGTGAAGGCTCGGAAGCAAATCAAAGAAAACAAATTATCTCGGTGTACAAAAATTTGAAAACTTCAAAATGATCTCGGGAGAGAACCTGGATCAACTGGATGCTCGATTCTGAGAAATCACAAATGAGTCAGTTCATGCACTTGGAAAGGAATATACACGAGAAAAATGTGTATGAAAATCCTAAAAGTCTTCGGTGAATGGGAAATGAAGGTCATGGCATCGAGACATTCCATGGACCTATCAAAGACATCCAACCATGAACTATTCTCGGACCTCAAAGCCTACGAGTTTGAGTGAGAAGAAAAGACCAGGAAGAGACAATTTGTACCCAAAAAAAATTTGCTCTAATGGTTAAAGATGGGAAGAGAGCTGAGGTCAAAGAAGTCATTGACCCGGAAGAAATATACGATGGTCAAAAGATTCAACAAGTTCTTCAATAAGAACTACAAGAAAGGAAAGGGTGAATCCTCCGGAAGACACTCGGCTCCTCCAAATCAAGGGAAGACAAGCCAACCAAGAGAACAGATCATCAAAGAATTGAGTATCAAAGGGTCGACAACTCAAGAATGGAAAGAGGCGATCAAAAGGTGAATATCTATGTTGGAATCAGTAGACAACCAGGTCACTATGCCATTGATTGCCCATATCCTCGTAGTCGGCAAAACGGGGGGGATGAAGAAGAAAGAAAGGTCTTGAGAGAAAGAAGACAAGAAAAGAAAAAGGCAATGATGGTGCAGAGACTGGCCTTTGAAACAACTAAGTCAAGAGAGACAATGATTCGAGAGCAATGAAGGCGACTACTCAAGTGACTCGAAGAAGAAGCCCCGATCCGCTTGATGGCCAAAGAACAAGACCAAGAAGATGAGGTACAATCTAACTCAACAAACTCGATTACTAGTGATAGTGATCGTGACACACACACTTCATCACCTAATGATCTTTATGATTCATTAGGCAAAATGATGAAAGATTTTGAACATATTAAATCCTCACACACACTATTGAATGAGGAAAAGGCTACTCAAAAGTCAAAACTCAAAGCGACTAAGGAGCCGAGTACTCTAAGTCAAATACATGTTGAAAATGAAAGTTTAAAGGTGAAAATGCTAAATTAGTAGCGGAGATTGCTGCTATAGAAAAGAGGAGAATGACCTCAAGAATGTTATTGCCTCATTCACTAAGGCATCTAAATCATTGGATAATCTTATTATGAGTCAAAGAGAATGTGGAGATAAGACAGGCTTAGGATTTAATCCCTCTATGTCATGTCAAACCTCAAGAGTAATTTTGGAAAAAGGATCTTCAAATCATGAAGAATCTGAAAAATCCAAAACTCTAAATGTTGCACACACATTCACTCCAAAGCACAATACTAAGCAAATTGGCCTTGGTTACAAAGGAAAAGGAAAACGGCCAGTTGAGTGTCTTTGAAAGGACAGTGAGAAGAGATTCGGCCGAGTCCTCAAGCAAACTCCTAACAAAAATACTGTAAAAAGGAAGCAGAGCTACCAAAAACCCTTAAAATCCATAAAAGAAATACATATGATGGGAACGGTAGAAAATATCCAAGCCAAGCTGATTGGAATAATGTGAACTATCAAAGATAGACTTATGGAATATAAGCCCAAATGGCAAAGGCCTAGAACTCGGCAAAGGCCATTCCAAAAGCATAAGAGCTTTCATCAAAGCACACATATGCACCTAGGCACTATACTCAAAAACACCACAATTACCCAAGAAAGGCAATTGCTAAAACACATATGCGGTATACAGACAAAAGAGACATTGTATGAACCTAGAATCCCCAAGCAATTTGCCAGGATTAATTATGATTATGGCGATAGATGGCAACCTCTTAGAGTCAAATCATTTGGCTATAGGTTGGTTGGATCATCTTACAATTCTAACCCCTCGGGACCCGGACAAGTATGGGTACCTAAAACTTAATTTCCTTGATTGCGGGTTCAAGGAACAGTGAGTGCCAAGGAACCTGGTACATGGATAGTGGTCATTCCGGACATATGACAGGAAATAAGAGAAATCTGTCAAAATTCAAGGAAGTCAAAGGAGCCAAAGTCATATTTGGAGGAAATGAAGCTCCTGGTGAAATAAGAGGCATTGGATCCATCAAGAGGAATGGATTAGAAATCACAGATGTTGCATATGTTGAAGGACTCAACTTCAACTTGCGAGTATCGATCGGCCTGTGACAAGGGCTACAATGTTGGATTCAACATGGGTATACGCCAAATCAAGGATATTGAATCAAATGAAGTTGTCTTTGCAAGGAAGTAGACAGGAAGAATATGTATGTAGTGGATTGGTCAATCGCAACACCCAAAGACTCTGTCTACTAGCAAAGAGCACAAGTTGAATCAAGTTGGTGTGGCACAAAAAGCCGAGTCACCGAATTTCAAAACAATTAACAAAGCTGGCAAGAAGTCATCTTGTAGAAGGACTTCAGGACTCGATACAAAAAGGAGAGTATATGTGATGCATGTCGGAAGGGAAAACAAATCAAGTCGTCATTCAAAGAAAAGACATGCCCATCCTCAACAAGAATATTGCATCGCTTCATATGGACCTATTTGGCCCAAAGTGGAACCAGCCAAAGCATAAGTGGAAAGAAATACACCTTGGTGGTAGTAGATGACTACTCAAGATATACATGGACAATATTCATGTGCAAGAAGAAAGAAACTCTACAAAAACTACCACGGTGATGAAGAGGATTCAAAATGAGAAAGAGTCAAACCATTATCAAAATAAGATCGGATAGAGGAACCGAGTTCGTAAATGGAATAATAACTCGCATTGTATTGAAAATGGCATTGGTCATGAACTATCACGGCAAGGACTCCACAAAAAATGGAGTTGCGTAAAGAAAGAAGGAACAGAACCCTCAAAGAAGCAAGCAAGGACCATGTTAGTCAAGCGGGGGTTACAAAAAAGATTTTGGGTGAAGCAATCAACACGACTTGCTACACCCAAAACAGATGTATAATAAAAAGACAGGCGGTGACAAAGACTCCCTATGAGATCCGGATGAAGAAAACCAAATGTTGCATATTTTAGAATATTTGGATGTAAATGCTTCATTCACAACAATGGCAAAGACAACCTAAAGGCTTTTGATGCTAAAGGCGATGAAGGTATCTTCTTAGGATACTGGTGAAGCAAAGCAAAGCTTACAGAATACTCAACAAAAGAACTATGGTTCGGAAGAATCCATTCATGTAGTATTCGATGAGCCAAATGTAAATGGAGAAGACATTGAAGAGTCGGTGATAATTTGAATCATCCAACCATACGTAAGAGTCCCTATCAAGTCAAGCTAGGATTATCAATTGAGAAGAAGATGAGATAATGAATCTCAAAAGCGGTGGAAAATCTGCGGTGAGTGACGAGAGAGCCGACCACAAAGAACACAATGCAAGTCGATTGTATCCAGCTAACTTACTCCAACCTCGACGTAAGATGGCCGAGAGACCATCCACCAGAACTTGTCATTGGAGATATAAGAGAAGGTGTCAAGACAAGATCCAGAACTCAACAAGAAGCAATGTTCACATGCTTCATTTCGCAAATAGAGCCCAAAGATGTGTCACAAGCATTGGACGACACACATTGGATTCAAGCTATGCAAGAAGAGTCAATCGGTTTGAGAGAAATAAAGTATGGGAATTAGTGCAAAGACCCATACATCAAAATGTTATTGGAACCAAATGGGTATTCGTAAATAAGATGAACGAGGAAGGTTCGTGGTAAGAAACAAAGCAAGATCGGTAGCCAAAGGATATTGCCAAGAAGAAGGGATAGATTTTGATGAAACATTTGCCCCTGTAGCAAGATTGGAAGCTATAAGGATGTTTCTTGCCTATGCAGCTCACAAGAATTTCATTGTATATCAAATGGATGTAAAAAGTGCATTCCTAAATGGTTTATTGGAAGAAGAAGTGTATGTTGAACAACCTCCAGGATTTGAGCGTAAGACTCTTGGAGACAAGGTATACAAACTCAAGAAAGCCTTGTATGGATTGAAACAGCACCCGAGCATGGTATGATACCTGTCACAATTCCGATCGAAAATGGATTCACAAAAGGAAAAGTAGATAGAACACTTTTCGAATTCAAGACAAGAAGAGTATATCGCTTGTTCAAATATATGTGGATGACATCATTTTTGGATCCACCGACAAAGAGTCGTGTGAAAAATTCTCAAACCTCATGCAAAGTAAATTTGAAATGAGCATGATGGGAGAGCGACATTCTTCCTTGGACTTCAAGTGAAACACCAAGGATGGAACCTTCATAAGTCAAACAAAATACACCAGAGATTTAATGAAGAAATTTGGTATGGAGGAGAAGTCTTCAGTAAAAATACCAATGAACACATCATCAAAATGGACATGGATGCACGGATGGCAAGCCTCGTAGATTAAACAAGATACTGAGCACTTATTGGATCATTGCTCTATCTCACGGCTAGCGGCCGGACATCACCTTTCTTTGTAGGTATATGTGCAAGATTTCAATCTTCTCCAAAAGAGAGCCATATGACAAAGACTAAGAAAATATTGAGATACTTGAAAGGAAGCCAAGAAGTAGGCCTATGGTATCCAAAGGAAGGTGGATTCAAGCTAATTGGCTATTCGGACTCGACTATCTTTGGATGCAGAGTGGACAGGAAGAGCACTTCGCACATGTCAAATGCTAGGAAACAGACTAATTTCTGGTTTAGCAAGAAGCAAAACTCAATAGCAACCTCTACGGTGACGGAGAATACATAGGCTGGGCGGCATTGTTGTTGTGCCCAAATCCTATGGATGAGACAAAGGTGAGAGACTATGAAGTTGAAGAAAAAGAAATTCCAATCATGTGTGATAACACAAGTGCCATTGCAATCACTCAAAATCTGTGTTGCACTCAAGAACAAAACATATTGATGTCGATATCATTTCATAAGAGATCATGTTGAAAAGAAGGACATTATCTTGGAATATATCTCAACTGACAAACAACTAGTCGACATCTTCACAAAACCATTATGTGAGTCAAGATTTGAAGAACTCAAGCATGAGTTGGGGTTAATTGAGTGGTGACATTGACGAATCAAAGAAGAGAATTAGAAAAGAAAAGGAGTGAAAAAGAGTGAAAACAAAAATCACTCAAGAATCACCAGATCGGAAAAGACTGACTACACCAAGTCGGTGATATTTGAGTCACTAAAAGAAGCGTGAGAAGTAGAGTTAAATCGGCTAAGTGATAAGTGAATAACTTATGAGCAAAGTGACAAGAAACGCAATGATCGTTTTTGACTAAGCGGGAATGTTTTAAGGAACACGTCGCATAATGATGATGTGTACAGACATAAAGCTGCACACTAAGCTTATGATTGGATATAAATGCTACCGCATTAAATACGAGACGTGAAATGCTCAATAGGCGTGCTAAATCCAAGCCGTTGATTTCGATCACGATTCAAAAACCGTCTGCACGTCCTTTCATAAACCATATTTAAACCATTTTCATCCGCTTTCTCTCTCACACTTCTAAAACCTGTTCAATCTCTTTCTCTCAAAAGGCAAAGGCAAAATACTCTCGAAACCCTATCAACCTTCAAATTAATTTCTGAATTTTTCTTGACATAATTCTGAGAAATGGCACCAACTTATGACTTTACCAAGTTAGGAAAGCAAATCCACACCGGTTCGACGGTGGATTTCGACGGAATGGTGAAGCGGGTCCGATGACACCCTGGTGAAGAAAATCGCGGAGAAGTTGGAAACGTCAGGACTAAAACCGTTTCTAACGCTGGAATATCCTATGACCTATGTGGAGGAGGTCGCACAATTCTACGTGAATCCCGAGATTCACGATGAAGGAATCAAGTCATCTGTTCACGGAAACAATCGACTATCACCGCAAGGATTTGGTGAATATTGCTCACTACCGTGCCAGAAGGAGCAACCGAGATTAAGGAAGCCGATGTAAACTTGGCCGACGATGGAAAGAAATAGCCAAGTCCGACTCTGTGATAAAATTATACACATGACAAACAAGAGATTTGAAGGAGGACTATCACAAATTGTTGGACATAGTTGCCAAATGTATCGACATCAAATTTGGCAACTTTGACCAATCACAAAGGCAAAGCTGATTGTGATGGCTGCAATCATCGAAGAAAAGAAGATAAATGGCCGAGTTTATCTCAAGCAGACTCTGCCGAACGTGGGGAACAAGTCCTTCAAAGAAGATGGCACATTTGGAGGATCCTCGGGATATGGCCTAGTGATTGGCCGGCTATTGGAGGTGAAAGGAGTCCCTCTTAGACATGGGAAGGCTTTCCATGTTAACAAGAGGATGTTTGAGCTAACCTCTCCGGTGCTCGAAGCGAGCTTACGCCAAGAGAGCCGACACTGAGGGGGAATCGGTGACCAAAGACACAAATGCCTCTCTCCAGCCTAAGAAAGCGCCCCTGCGGTGCCCGAACTGCTAAGAAGATCACCCCCGCAAAGAAAGAAAACCAAACATGCTCCCCGCCGCAGAAGAGAGTCACCGCCCCGGCCGGCCGTGTCTCCCGCCCTCGCTGCGGCCGTGATCGAGAAGGACTCCCAAATACCTTCTCCGATCGTCAAAAGGAGGAGAATCGACAAGCCTAGACGGCCAGCTCCTCGAAACAAACACAAGCACCGCCCCACCGCCAAGACTCGAGAGGACACCGCCTAAACTGAGAAATTCCCCGGTACAAACCAGGAGGCGAAGAAGACTTGTCAAGCGATCCGAGCAGAGAAACCACCGAGTCGATTACTCGGCTAGCACATATACGGAGACTACCTGGAGAAGTGGAGTCTCCGGATGTAATTGATGAAACACCAAGTCTGTGAAGGCGTCACAGAGGCAACCCGAAGACACGGTGTAGTTCACACGGTGAAGCACAAGAAAAAGAACCAGCCAAGCGGATAATGATGTAATGATCCTATCTCCACCTTACCCGGACATCCAAAATCGTCTGCGTGAGTGGAGAAAATGGAAGTTGAGCAAGTCAAGGAACAGTTCCAACGGCCCGAGTTCATAGAAGAAGAAGAGGAACTGCTAAATTTCCTTGGATTAACTCTGTGCTCGGCTACGGATGAAGACAAGCTGCATCGACGTCTCGCAGATCTACAAGGACAAGGAGAGAGAAAAACAAGTGAAGAAGCCGAAGCACGAGAGAAGGCAAGCATCCGCCCTATCTCCGGCACCACGGAACACACACATCCTCTCCTTGATGTCTTCTCGACAAAGTGATGACGAGGAACTGAGAATGCCGCCACATAAGAGTTGCAAATGCAAAGAAGCATTGCATGAATCAAGAATCCTTCACGAGCAAACACCGATGGAGGGACCGGAGAGTCCTCCGAACACGGTGAAATCGATCCAATGGGAGTGGTTCAAAGCAAATAGCCAACCGATGTTGCGCTACCACTTCCTCACCACTCGAAGAAGGCAATAAGGAAATGGCGATGAAACCGGGCTAGTGGGGACCCCAATCGAGCCAACCCCTATTGAAGGTGTGCTACCACCGCCCCAATGGCTGAACCATCAATTGAAACAGTAGGGAGTTTGGAGACGAGTGACCCCACTCCAAGTCACTCGGTGGTGCGCCCGAGGGGGAAACTCCCTCCATGCAGCAAAGGTCGGAGGATGCTGCAGATGACTCCGCAAAGAATGTAGGAGGCGAAGTAGAGAACATTCAAACACAAGAAGAACAACAAGTTGCCATCAACGAAGCTCGGGCGATTGAGACTGTCTCGGTGAGGTGCCAATCGCTCCGAAGGCTAATGACGCCGCCGATGCGGTCGAGGCACGAGGAAGGAAGAGCCCAGGAGTTAACACTGCAGGCGATGAAAGTGCAATCCATGGAGTTGAGACTCCAATGGATGCCACCGTAGAAGACCCTAAGACAAGTGACATTGTCGAAAGGGAGGACCAAGGCCTTGCGAGTAGAGAGAGGCTGGAGGAAATGAAGGCCCACGGGAGGTTGAGACTTCCCGGGGGTAAAGCGGTGAAGTTGAGAACATCCCTCCCGCAATCATCGACCCATCTAAGAAGGAGATCAGCACACTTCATGATTCCCAGGACAACCCCGATGTCACTTTTCCGGGATCAAGGCGAAGAAGAAGCCGAGTCATCCCCCATGACTAATCCAAAAGGCTCATTGCGGATGTTCCAGGCACGAGCAAGTCGATCCCAAGACTACTCGTCAAACTTTTAATTTTGATGATGAGCCACCAATGGAAATCTCATCATCGTCCGATGACGCTCGATAAGGCCGAGGACCGATCATCGAAATGGAGAAATCACCGAGACCAACGGTTCGTTAAGACAATTGAGGCTCGGCAAGCGGGTCCACCGCACTGTAACCCAGTGAACAAGAGACTACCGCTCGGCTCCTCAAGTGCAGCAGGATCGATTCCCAAAGGAACTTCACGCGCACCGCTCATCATCGAACAGATTCGGTTGGCGGTGATGAGTCTTTTGTAGAATCTTTCCCTTTCTCACCGGAGATACCGAGAACTCCACGAAGAATCGAAACGAACAAGCACGCTTATTACAAACCAGCTCCTGTTCTTCCATCGAGACACCATTGTTCCACCAATTATGACTTCGATGTCGGACGGCCATCACCGCAATGAAGAATCACCAAGCTCGAGAGGTGTTCAAGGCACTCTTTCTTGAGATTGAAAGGATGGAGAGGCATCAGGCCTCTTTGGACATGCGATTGGACAACAGAGATGCCACCCCTTACGAGTGATTTAAGAGGCATAATGATTCGGATAAGGGAATGGTGGCAACAATGAAGAAACAATGCGTGTGGAACAGGTGAGATACTTGAGACAATTATTCAACAAGTTTGCTGGTGTGGAGAGCGGAAAATGCGATGCCAAGACAAAGCCGAGAGAACATATTGAGCATATGCATGAAGCTCACACCGCCGAAATCAAGTCAGCTGCGTGAGCAACATACACATGATCTACAAACGTTTGGAAGAACACATGACAAGAAAATTCAGCCTTCTCATACGGCCGAGATGAAGCCGATTTCACAGAATCCAACGCTACTCGACCAATTCCGGCCGCATACAACGCAGCAGACTTGAAGCGAATTCAACCATCGAAGACTCAACTTCATGCTTGCCAAAGATGTTCCCGGGGTTCCTCTATCCTTTGATGATGCCAAAAGGGGGAAGAGGAATACCTTAAAGCAAAGAAAATCAAGTCGAAAAGAAAGGAGCAAAGCGGTGAGAAGGGAAAATCACCGAGGAAGTCCTAAAAAACGAAGAAAGGAAAACTTGTTGAGGGGGAAGGATCAACAGATGTAACATTGATGATTGCACAAACTCCTCAACGGGGTCCTCGTCACGGTGACATTATAAGCAAAGAAACTCCCCGTGACTCGCCACTCCAACACTGTATCTATGGCCGAGAAGAGAAAAGCAATTGAAGCGGGGATGAAGGAAGTGGAAGGAAGAATGGATGCAGGGTGATGAACATCTTGAAAGAACATGGAGGCATTCCAAAGAGACAGAGACACGTATGCCATTTCGAGATGTTGGGACAGAGCCACGATCGGTTGACGAATTCAAAACGCTCGAATCAAGGATACTTTGCTGGTCACTCCGCCGGTCACTCACCTGGAAAGAAGAAGACCCTAGTTCAAGATACGCCCGCAGGTAGAGGAAGAAGCGATAGTGGAGGAAGAAGCTTGACAGGCCTCCGCCCAAGAATATTGAATACGTAGATCCGGGAAGAAAGGAGGGATCTACTGGGCTGGGCTTGACCAAGTGGCAAATTTGAAAGTGGCTAAAACTAATGCTGAGTATGCAAAAAGAATAGAAGAAGAAAACAAGAGACAAACTCAGCTATGGGAGGAGAGACAGGAAAGATTAAGAAGAGATGAAGTCGCCAGGAAGGCATATGAGAAGAAAAAGAAGGCGGTGACGAGAAAAAGAGGAGAAGAGAAGAAGATGCCGATCAAGATGAAAGAAGGAGACAAATGAAGGAGATGAAGTGTTCTTTGCCCAACCATTCGTGTATTTTATTATGTAAATACATACAATGTAAGTCTTCTGTATTAAAGGTATAAATTCTTTAATTTTTGTGAAGACATTTATATGCTCTGATACACCTTGTAAACAGTTGTGTTGAGAAACAAGAATGATATGATCAATAAAAAGAATTGATTCTGCGCATACATTCTATGTCAATACACTATCTGTATGTATCATTGCTATTTACATTTTTGAATGATTTAAGTTTTGGCATCATCAAAAAGGGGGAAATTGTTAGGAATTTTATTGTTTAGATTTTGATGAATGCCATGTAAAACTTAGAATAGAAAGTTGGCTCCCCAATTCTTGTTGTAAATTGTATTGTAACAATTAGAGAGCCGCTGCCGAGTTAAGTCGGCCTACGCCCCAACATGCAAGAAGACAATCAAGACTCAAGGAAGACTCACGCGAGACAACCGAGTATGGCGAATGAGAGCCGATGTAAACTCGATCAAGAAGCGGTGAGATGCAAACTGAGTGGAGCATCAGTCAAGTCAACTCAAGAAAAGCCAAGTTTCAAGTTGAAGTGATAGAAGAGTCATCCAATGATTGGAAGTCGACTCTAAGTCACCCGGGGAAAGCAAGGAAATGCGGTCAAGTCGAGATAATCGTAAAAGAACCGTTTTAAAATCAAGAGATTTACTTAAACAAGTAATATCTCCATACCACCTTTCGAGTGCTCACCCCGAAGCGTGCAAATGGAATGAACCAATGGGAAGCACTACACCGTGTCGAACTCAAAAGGTGAAAGAACAATTCATACGAGGAAATGGCAATTCCAAGAAGCGCAAGCCAACGATCGCAAAGTGACTTTCAAAAATAAGCCTATCTCTTCAACGGGCAAATTTTTGAAAGTTCACTATAAAAGGCTGAGGAGTTTGTTTGAGAAAGAGGATGCATATATGACACATACGTGAGATATACAAGTAAATTACAAAATGAAACATTCTCAATCCTCAAGCCTACATTTCAAGTACATCAATCCAACACTCACTGTGAAGGAAAGAGAACTTCAACCAGTTGAAGAGGAAGATACTTAAAACAAGGGTCTACATTCGGGAAGGATTGTAGAAAGGTTCAAGGCTGAACCAAGTCTTAAGCTTTTGGAGGGCTTCGTGATCAAATCCAAAGAGCTTGAGCAAGTGAGTCAGTAGTAGCAAGGCATTTGCCAATGTGAAGAAGCCGAGTCGCACGAGAAGCCATCCGAGTGATCAAGGCGTCTCTGCATCGAGTCCCTAAGGATCAAGTCCATTTTGTTGTGATCAAGACTTGTATCCGGGTATTACCACTCAGAACCGATCATTACTTAGTGGATTCCTCCAGAGTTGGAGAAGAGAGGAGTAGAAGAATTACCCCATCTTCGAACCTCTATAAAAACTTTCTTTGTGTCATTTACATTTCAAAGATTTAAATTCTCGCACTTTTAATCGCTTATATCTCACGATAAATTTGCTATCCATTTGATAATTTATAAGTACTAAATCAAGCTCTAAAATCTTGCTTAATCAAACATAAGGGTGTTAAGTCTTCCGCTGAAAATAAAACAACAGTTGAGTCAAATTATAGCCAATACCGTGAGTTACTCCATCAACTCACCAGTCTTTGAGAGATTAACTCTCTTGAGTGACTAATTCGATGTCCATCTAGGACACGGTGTGTTGAATCAACTCAGAGATTTAAAAGGACTAAATCGAAAATTTGGTAAGGTTTATTCAACCCCCCTTCTAAACCTTACACTTACACCCCCTAGGGACCTACGGTGGCTAGTCAATACAATCAGAAGAAGAGTTTGAAATTTGAAGGAGAAGAAGTTCTTCTTTGAAGCAAGACCACCATGGTTGAAAAACCAAAGACTAAATGGACAAATGAAGATAGAAAGAGATATAACCTGGAAAATGTGGCTAAGGATATACTCTACAAAATGTTGGACAAATCCATGTTCAACAAAGTCAAATCTTGCAAATATGCAAAAGAATTTTGGGATAAGCTGACCTTAATTTGTGAAGGATCAGAACAAATTAAGGAGAACAAATTAAATGTTGTTGTTCAAGTATTAATGATATATATATTTTGCAATTTATTTCATTTTATTTATTACTTGTGATCATGATCATTTATTAATTCTATTTTGCATTTATGATCACTTGATTGATCATTACTACTATTTTTGTATTTATTAGTCACCTTAAAATTTTAAGACTATTTATTTCAGAGACTATACCTTATAGAATTAAGAATTTGATTTAGATTAAGTGATTTTGAGACTTATAAGTGATCAAGGAAATCACTAATTAATTTGGAGATTGATATTATTCATCTATTATCATCAAATTTGGGACAAAAAAAAATACATGGAATTACCACAATACCCCTATAGTGGACGGCAATGATGAGATTTTTGGAGTAGAAATATCATCCAACTCTTGTACACTTACACCTTATATTAGTTATCTTGTGTATAATTACACCATTAATTCAAACATTATACACATCATCTCATACACCAATTCTTTATTACTATTTTTCCCAACATTCTTCCACTTAACCAACATTCTTCTCAATATTCCCCAACACCATTCAAGCCCATACTTTGACTTACATTTTGTCTCCCATTCAAGAAGCAAAATTCAAGACACAAATTAAACAACAAATTTCTCCCCTCTCCCACTCAAAGTGGACGACCAATATGGCAAAAAATGAACAAATTTGTTCCTTTTATCGAACACATTTTGATCTCCAAGCAAAATTCTCCTCCTTCTCTCTAATCTCTCTCTAAAAATCATTCACGTCTTCAAATCTTCAAACACCAACTCTTCATATCTTCAAATCTTCAAACACAAGTTCTTCATATCTTCAAACCTTCAAGTACCATTCCTTCACATCTTCATAGCTTCAAACATAAGACCTTCACATCTTCAAGCATACCTTCATACCTTCAAGAACACCTTCTTCCAATCATCAAACACTCCTTATTTCTTCAAACAACTAAACCAAAACAAACATTCTTCCTACTTAAAACCATAAAATTCGAACCCCCTATCTCAAAGGTAAGAAAATTCATTCTTCAATTCAACTTGACATCTTACTACTCATCACCTTCTCTTCTTAATTTATGTTGAAATTTTGATTTTGAGGTACTTAGAAGACTACTTGAAGACATGCATGCATGGTGGCCAATTTAGAAGACTTGAAGAATAAGTTTTAGAGAAATTGGACTACAAGGTAAGATTTGGACACTAGAGCCCTTCTTCCTTTTTCTTCATATTTTCTTCAAATTTTAACACCCCTTTTTCATTTTTGAGAAATAGGGGCTGACCTTAGGTGATTTTAAAGGTGAACCAAAAATCCCAAATTTGAAGCTTCCTAAGTGAAGTATAGTATTTCCATTTTTCTTATCTTCTTTTTTTTCTTAATTTTTCACTCATTTTTCCTAACTCTAAATTTTTGATATTTCTTGACTTAGGGGCTGACCTAAGTGACCTCAAACCAAGTTGTGAAATTATCCTTTTTATTTCACAATTTTCCAAATTTAAGGTGGGTGGAAAAATCATTTCAACTTCTAGGAGCTTTTGTTAAATGCATGTAGTATTTTGATCATGAGCACTTGAGATATGTATATTGTATATATTTCATGTTAATTTTATCTATCAAGTTATGAAATTTCTCAAGTGTTGCTCAAAAATGATATTTATTGAAATTTAGGTGCATGCATGTACAATTTAATGTTCTATTTGATGAATTCTTGTATGAAATGAACATGCATGTGTATGATCCTTGAAATTCATGTTTTGTATGACTTATAACCTGGACAGGTCGAGCATAATTGATTAAATTTCAATTTTTGGACTTAAAATGCAAAAATAGAAAGTTGGTGGACTTAATTGCAAGAAAATAAAACTTAAGGGACCCCTCTGCAAATTTCGAATTTTGGGACTGTACTCAGGTTCAAAAATTACTTTTCTACATTTTAATAAAGTTTAAGGGCTTTAAGATAAATAAAATCAACCTTTAAAAGCCCAAGGACTAGATTGTAAATTTTTAGAAGTTTAAGGGCTACTTTTGTAATTTTTGAAACTGTACCAGACCTTAATTTTAAAATTTGGAATTTTAATTCTAATGGAACTGGAAATGACATATTGGAAATGTATTCCAAAAATCCAAGTGTTTAGAGCTTGGAAAGTAGTTTTACTAAAATTGAGGGACCGAATTGTAAAAGATTAAACTTGAGGACCCAAATGAAATTTCCAGGACTTATACAGACCATGTGCCTGGAATTACTAATTTAACTATAACTTAATTATATTTTGGACCCAAGGTTAAAATTTCATAACAATTGGACCCCTAAAATCCTTAAAGGCAATTATTTCAAAATGGAACAAAAAGGAGATTTTCAAAGGTTAAAGGACCTACACTTATTTGTTTTAAAAACTGCTTTTGTCCCAATATCCTACTAACCTTAGTGACATTTTCCAACTGGAATCACCTTAAAAGCCCTTCCGGTTTGTGAGTTCCAATTATTTTAAACTTAGGGCCCGAAATGACAATTTTAGCAAATTTGGGGCCAATGTGAGAATTTTATAAAAACTCGACCTCAAAACTTTAAAAATCTGAATCTCTGAACAATTTAGAGAATTTAGTAACTGACCTCATAATTGTTCAAGGTCGGGATATTTATTTATTCAATTTTTAACTCCAAAAGTATTGGTTTTTACAAAACGGGGCTAATTGTAAATTTTCTTTTTATCAAGGACCTAACTCAAATCATTTTCCTTTTACTAAACCAGCCCTGGACCCTCTGACTTTAATTATTTTATTTTCTCAAAAAAATCCCTTGACTTATCGGATCGTCTTGGCCGATTAATACCCGATCGCGGGACGACTTCCTCGTCTTGCGATTTCAATTCTATAACGGGACTTATGTTCCACCTAATCTTTCAAGATATCGAAGATTGCTTATCCTCCCGATAATCATCTTCATCCAAATAACTCCACCAATGCCATAATTGCCACTCGCGATTTTCGAAAATTTTCCGAATCGCTTCCCTTAATCAATAATACTCGACGCCTGGTTGAATACGAACTTGTATTTACTTTCCCGCCTCGAGTCAACTTGTTGTGTCGAGCTCACGATCGGAATAGATATGTCGGGGATGGAACCAGGCAGCCGCTATTCCACTCTTTCCGCCCCATCGCCCTAATCCCGCAACCGAGGGACGGAGTTTGTCCAAGGAAGCGGGTCGTAGTACTTGAGGTATAATCATGATTATGACAAATCCAGCCTTGCAAGCTCCACTGTGGATTTTGTCTTTGCCATGGAGCGATAAGGTGACAGTCTTGGACCATCTTGCTCGGGAGTTACAAGGAAGAACGAAGGAATCATTGTCTGATCCACACGATTCAGGAGTTAATCGGACCCGTTTGGTTGGCGCTACAAATCTGTATGCAACCGCTACTTGTATTGCATTGGTTGGCGCTACAAATCCGTACGCAACCATTAATTGTCTTGCATAGGATTGATGTACATTCCGTACGCAATCCTACCTGTCTTGCCTGAATCACATAGTGTTTGTATGACCACGAACTGTTTCTTAAACTGTATAAGTATATTACTTAAATATTTTATCACGACGCTTGTGGACTTTGTGGGAATTCATGCATCATATCTCACGCGTTTTCATACAACTGTTTCTCGCATTAACAATATATCGCCACACTTGTACACAATCACCCCATCCACTGAGATTTCTGTCTCATCCCCTCTTGTTTTCTAACCTTTAGATGAGGACTTTGTCGAGGATGTTGAACCGACCACGGACTGAGCTTCTATACTCCGCTTGTTGGACTTACTATCTTCTGTTGTTGATGTTGCTAGACTTGTTTCTTTTATTGTTGTTGGACTCTTTTATTCTTTTTTCATTTCGGTCTGTAACTGAAGGGCGTAGGGCCTTTTGACTTTTAAGTTGTTATCTTTTAATTGATTTCAGGGATGTAATTTGGATATTGTGGACTGTAAGTTGTAACTCGTACTTGTTCTTTATTTCCGCTGCTATTTTACTCTGTTTCATTGGGTTTTCATTGATATTCGTCTTTGCTATTTGGTTATTTGTATTTAAGTTATGGATCATCGTCGCGTCCCATTTGGGGCGTGACACTTAGAGTGGTATCAGAGCTCGGTTAGTAAGATGGAAACTTACACCGAGCTGACCCAGGATAGGATCCTCGGTCTGTGTTGGGTAGTACCGCGACTTGACTCATTAAGTGTGAAATCGATTTCAATTTGTCGTAGAACCATATTATTGAGATTGAAACTAAGTTAGAACGCATATTTTGAGGTTCCATAGTTATACTTGTCTTGACTTAGTTGACTCTTGACTGACTTTCTTTGTTCATTCTTTCTTTATTCCCTCCTTATCTTTTCTTTACCTTTGACTGATCCGCCTTAGTTTTGTTTGATCAGGATGGAGCCGGCGCCACCTTCTTGGTGGGACGTTTATCAGGCTCGTGCCGAGCGGGAGTACTACTGGGCACTTACGACTTACTGACACCGGGAGAGTATTCGAGCAACCTCAGAGCTGTCCGAGGAGCGCCAGCATAACAGGGACTTGACACAGCGCTTGGTAAGGAGCCAAGAAGAAAAGAACGAGTTGACCATCATCATTAAGGATCGCGACAACACCATACGGGCGCGGGAGGAACAGATACAGATTATCTAGGAGCGCCTGGATAATGTGCGAGAGAAAATGAAGAGAGCAAGTGACGGCCGCCAGAAGTGGGAGATGGACGCCCACATGTCTCGAGACACCATTGACCGCTTGGAGAAGACCCTCATCAAGCAGATGACCGTGATAGAGGACCTTACACAGGCCCTAGCCCAGCGAGACGCTGCTTTGGAGGCTGTTTTGGCAGCTAATGCACAGCCACTGCCACCACCTAAGGTGGAGCCCATACCCGACGCTGAGGAGGACCCCGAGGAGGATCCTGAGGAGGATCCAGTCGAGGTCGGAGAGCCTGAGGCACTTGAGGCTCCTCCACTTGATGATGCACAAGGATTCGAGTAGTGTTTGGATTTCGTTGATTGGCCTAAGGTCGAGGTGCCACCTCAGCCTGACCAGGCCCCGATTATGGACGTAGCTGCTAGTGACGATGATGGAGATCTCACTGAGTAGTTAGCTTGATTGTCAGTTTGTTCTTTCGTTGTTGTAGACACTTATTCCATTATGTTGTACTTTCTTTCTGTTGTATTAGATTCAGATATATCTTTGACTCGGTGTTACTATGGTTGTACTTCATGGGTGTATTCAAATTTTACATTAATGGATGTGCCTTTGCAATTTATTCGGTGTCTTGTGTTTTGTTGTTACTTTCCCTACGATATAACTTGCTTTACGCGAATAATTATTGTATTCATTTACTCGTGGATCGCAACTAACACTTCAAGATACAGAATGGCTGAACATCGTGGACGTGGGAGACCTCGCCGAGTTCCTCAAGGGGAAAGTTGGTGGACTTAATTGCAAGAAAATATAACTTAAGTGACCCCTCTACAAATTTTGAATTTTAGGACTGTACTCAGGTTCAAAAATGACTTTTGGACACTTTAATAAAGTTTAAGAGTTTTAAGATAAATGAAATCAACCTTTAAAAGCCCAAGGACTAGATTGTAAAATTTTAGAAGTTTAAGGGCTACTTTGTAATTTTTGAAACTGTACCAGACCTTAATTTTAAAATTTGTAATTTTAATTCGTAAGGGACTGGAAATTACATATTTTAAATGTATTCCAAAAATCCAAGTGTTTAGAGCTTGGAAAGTAGTTTTACTAAAATTGAGGGACCGAATTGTAAAAGATGAAACTTGAGGACCCAAATGAAATTTCCAGGACTTATACAGCCCATGTACCTGGAATTACTAATTTAACTATGACTTAATTATAGTTTGGACCCAATGTTCAAATTTCATAATAATTGGACCCCTAAAAACCTTAAAGCCAATTATTTCAAAATGGGACAAAAATGAGATTTTCAAAAGTTAAAGGACCTACACTTATTTCTTTTAAACACTTATTTTGTCCCAATATCCTACTAACCTTAGTGACATTTTCCAACTAGAATCACCTTAAAATCCCTTCCGGTTTGTGAGTTCCAATTATTTTAAACTTAGGGCCCGAAATGACAATTTTAGCAAATTTGGGGCCAATGTGGGAATTTTATAAACACTCGACCTCAAAACTTTAAAAAACTGAATATATGAACAATTTAGAGAATTTAGAAACTGACCAAATAATGTTTCAAGGTCGGGATATTTATTTATTCAATTTTTATCCCCAAAAGTATTGGTTTTTACAAAACGGGGCTAATTGTAAATTTTCTTTTTATCAATGACCTAACTCAAATTATTTTCCTTTTACTAAAACAGCCCTGGAACCATGACTTTAATTATTTTATTTTCTCAAAAATCCCTTGACTTATCGGATCGTCTTGACCGATTAATACCCGATCGCGGGACGACTTCCTCATCTTGCGATTTCAATTTTATAATGGGACTTATGTTCCACCTAATCTTTCAAGATATCAGGTCTTGGACCATCTTGCTCGGGGAGTTACAAGGAAGAACGAAGGAATCGCTGTCTGATCAACACGATTCCAGAGTTAATCGGACCCATTTGGTTGGCGCTACAAATCTGTACGCAACCGCTACTTGTATTGCATTGGTTGGCGCTATAAATCCGTACGCAACCATTAATTGTCTTGCATAGGATTGGCGTTACATTCCGTACGCAATCATGCATGTCTTGCCTGAATCACATAGTGTTTGTGTGACCACGAACTGTTTCTTAAACTGTATAAATATATTACTTAAATATTTTATCACGACGCTTGTGGATCGTGTGTGAATTCATGCATCATATCTCACGCGTTTTCATACAATGTTTCCGCATTAACTATATATCGCCACACTTGCACACGATCACCCCATCCACTGAGATTTCTATCTCATCCCCTCTTGTTTTCTAACCTTTAGATGAGGACTTTGTCGTGGATGTTGAACCAACCACGGACTGAGCTTCCGTACTCGCTTGTTAGACTTACTATCTTTCATTGTTGATGTTGCTAGACTTGTTTCTTTTATTGTTGTTGGACTCTTTTATTCTCTTTTCATCTCGTTCAGAATCATGGCGAAGGGCGTAGGGCCCTTTGACTTTTAAGTTGTTATCTTTAATTGATTTCGGGATGTAATTTGGATATTGTGGATCGTAAGTTGTAACTCGTACTTGTTCTTTATTTCCACCGCTATTTGACTGTTTCATTCGATTTTCATTGATATTCGTCTAGGCTGTTTGGTTATTTGTATTTAAGTTGTGGATCGTCGTCGCGTCCCGTTTGGGGCGTGACAGCCACCCAAGAGAGCTGAGCATCGAAGAGCTGATAATCAAAGAACATATAGAGCTGATGAAAGGGCTTAGAACCTGTGTTGGAATTGCAGACAACCAGGACATTTTGTAGTGGACTGCTCATATCCACCAGCCAACAAGTATAGAAATGAAGAAGAAAGAAAAGTCTTCAGGGAAAGAAGACATGAAAAGAAGAAAGCAATGTTGGATGTTGAGACTGCTGAGCCAGCCAAGTGCAAAGAAGCAGCAGACTCAGATAGTAGTGAAGCAGACTACTTAAGTGATTCTGAGGAAGAGTCTATGATATGCCTCATGGTTAAAGAACAAGATCAAGAAGATGAGGTACACTCTAACTCATCTCATTCTAATTCAAGTGATAGTGACTGTGATACACACACGTTATCACCCACAGATCTTTATGATCCATTAGGCAAAATGATGAAAGATTTTGAGCACATTAAAACCTCTCACACACTCCTAAATGAGGAAACCAGCCAGCTTAAAAGCCAAAACTCACAACTGACAAAAGAGCTGAGTACTTTGAGTCACATAGCTGATGAGAACACAAATCTGAAGGCTGAAACTGCCAAGATCATAGCAGAGTTAGCTGCTACAGAAAAGAGGAAAAAGATCTTAACAATGTGATTGCCTCATTTACAAAAGCATCCAAATCATTGGATAAACTTATTATGAGTCAAAAGGAATGCGGAGACAAGATAGGCATAGGATTCAATTCCTTTTGTGCACAGTTAAACTCCGAGAGTGATTTTGGAAAAGTGATTTTTAAGGCATGAAGCATTCTAAAAACCCAAAACACCAAATGTTGCACCCACATTCACTCCAAAGCACAATCACAATCATATCGGCCTTGGTTATAAAGGGAAATGAAAGAAGCCAGTTGAGTATGCTGAAAGAACATCTGAGAAGAAATTCAGACGGTCCCTCAGCAGATTCCAAATAGAAAATGCTCTATAAGAAGCAAATAGAACTACCAAAAACTCCAGAAAATTCATCAGAGAAATACATATGATAGGAATGGTAGAAACTATCCAAACCAAGCTGATTGGAATAATGTGAAACATCAGCAAAGACCTATGGAATACAAGCCAAAATGGCAAAAACCTAAACCTCAACAAAGGTCATTCCAAAGGCAAAAAAGCTATCATCAGCACACATATGCACCCAAGCACTGCACTCAGAAATACCACAATTATTCCAAGAAAGCAATTGCTAAAACACACACACAAGCATACAGACAAAAGAGACAACTGTATGATCCTAAAACCGCCAAGCAATTTGCTAATGTGCACTAGATTATGGCACTGGTAGATGGCAACCTCTTAGAGTTAGATCATCTGGTTATAAGTTGGTTGGAACATCTTACGGCACTAACCCCTCAGGACCCAAACAAGTATGGGTACTTAAAAACTAATTTCCTTGATTGCAGGTTCAAGGAACATCTGAGTGCCAAGGAACCTGGTACATGGATAGTGGTTGTTCCAGACATATGACAGGAAACAAGAAAAATCAGTCAAGGTTCAAGGACATTAGAGGTGCAAAAGTCATATTTGGAGGTAAAAAGCTCCAGGGGAGATTAAAGGCACAAGATCCATCAAGAAAAATAGATTGGAAATCACAGACGCTGCTTATGTTGAAGGCCTCAACTTCAACCTGCTAAGTATCAACCAACTCTGTGACAAAGGCTACAATGTAGGATTCAACATGGGGATATTCCAAATCAAAGATGCTGAGTCCAATGAAATAGTGCTGCAAGGTACAAGGCAACAGAATATGTATGTGGTAGATTGGTCTATCGCTACACAAGCACATGTCTGCTAGCAAAGAGCACATGCATTTAATCAAGTTGGTTGTGGCACAAGAAGCTGAGTCACCTGAATTTGAAGACAATCAACAAGCTTGCAAGGAGTCATCTTGTGAAAGGATTGTCAGACTCAGTGTTCAATAAAGAAAGTATATGTTATGCATGCCAGATGGGAAAGCAAATCAAATCATCATTCAAGGATAAGCCAAGTCATTCTTCAACAAGGATATTACATCTGTTGCATATGGATTTATTTGGTCCAGTTGAGCCAGATAACATCAATGGAAAGAAACACATTAGTGGTGGTATATCTTATTCAATTGAAAATTTACATTTAGAAAAAGACATCACTCTAGTAGTTGCATAGAAAAATCATAAATTCGTATAATAATTTCTTATTTAATTGAAAACAATATTTAAAAATAAAAAGACATTACTGCAGTAGTTTCATAGGCCACCAATTATCCACCGCTAATAACCACCGCCGACTCCTTAACCTAAAAAGTTTGATTATATATGGGGTGACCGACACGGCTCAGTAGAGTCAAAATTGTCCAAGCTAAATACACAGATATGTCACATTAATATGCAAATACGATCCAATAGAACATAGCATAGATTATTTGAAAACCATAGACATAGACATAGATTGCACTGCAGGAGTTCCACCTAAGGGATATATCGACCCCGGACCTCTTGAGTCCCTGGCTCATGGGTTTCTAAAGAAATCGTACTACACAATCATGCAAAATAATCTAAAGATTTAAAAAGGACAATAAAGTTAAGAAAACAAACCCCACCTCGAAACTTTCCTTGAAAAATATTGAATGATTTGATGCAATATCCCTATTGAACTTCAGAGCTCGCCGTCCTCATCGCCTAACATGGATATATATACATCTTAGTTCCTAGAAGTCAAAACTTAAGTATTAACCTTGATATTAGAAGCACTAAAATAACATTCTTAGAAGCTCACGGTATTTTTCTAAGGTTTAGGGTTCCACTAGGTAGGTTTGAACAATATTAAATCTCTGCGCAATTGGGATCGAATACTATTTTCTCATATAATATTTACTGGAATTATTTAATATTTTTACAGTAGGATAGATTCAAACATAGATATCATATAAAAGTTTTACGAAGATTAGAAATGTTCAGCTATTGGTTTTGAATTTGTGAAACTCAAATTGGTGTAATACAAAATCCTGCACAGCTATGGAAGAAAAATCATATTTAAATAAATATAGTACTATCATAATATTTAAAATTCATAATATTAAATCTGGAATTTTAACGACATATAATACACATACCATAGTATAACATATCCAAAAATCATAATAGTTAAAATTCATTAACCTTAGGTTTTGAATTTTATAAATTGAAACTTTTGTCATTGCTAAAACTGTAATGTCTTGGAAACTAGTTAATATTTAAATAAATATAAGTTGGCATGATCTTATATTTTACCACACGGTAGTATACATTATAATACATAGCATATCAAAAATTAAGATATTTTGAATGTCTTTATAAAGGGTTTCTAGAATTTGTAAATCAGAAACAAAGTATATTCAAGATTTGAAAGCGTGAATGAAAATTTCATATAAACTAAAATACACCTCAAACGTATAAGAAATTTTAACTTAATATTATTTATGTATACTAATATAACATAGTAAAATTTCACGAATGTTGAATATGTATCAGTAGGGTTTTGGATTTTCTAAAACGAAAATAGGGAATAACATAAATTCTGGCATCTTAGTTTGAAAATTCAATAACTACAAAAGTACTCAGTGGATTAGTATGAAATTCTAACCGTATAATAAAAACTTAATTAAGAATTGCATATTAGCATCTCAAAAAAATTTGAATAGTATAGCTTGGGTTTCAAAATTTACAAGTAAATTACCTTAGGAGTTGAGGATAAAATAGGAAACGCAATTGACGGATCATGGTGTTGAAGAAAAACTTCGTCATGGTTGTATGATAGACAATGAAGGTTGTGATGGCGCTGAGAAATATACCTGGAGCATTTTTTTTTTTTTGGTCCTCTCTAATATGGTATAATAAAACCCTAATAACGAAAGAGTCCTAATATAATTACCCTAGCTTGTTTTCCAAGTACCTTAGGATTCCTCATGGGCCCTATAATTGGATAATAAATCTAATAATAATATTAATTTACTAATGAGCTATATAACTAATTAAATACACATCTCTTTTTTCCCGGATGTTACAATAACCAACTAAATATATATTAAATATTTATTATATCTTTTGTACGCATGTGATTTCTATGACTTGACGGTATTATATTTAACACTTTTTGAAATTTGAATGTCAATTAATTAACACCTGTTTTGAAATATTAGATTGGGCACGGTATTAAATAAACCATTCCATATTTTAAAAGGAACCAGTATAAGAATTCCCTAAAGACAAATTAACTGAATTCACACCGTTAGTGAGGCTCTAAACAAAATTCATCAAAATGTCAAAATAGATTCACCATATTGATGAAACTTATTAGAAGCAATATTATCCAATGATATTATAAAACAAAATAGGTAAAATTACAAAATTGGTCCTCTAATTAGATGGCGGTAGCAAAAAGGTCCTGTAAAGATCATATTTTGCAAAAAAGTCCTACAACTATCGCAAACTCTCGATTTTGGTCCTACGAAATGCACCTGATGTTGCTAAATAGTAGTGTAATTATATGAAAATCTCAATTTTGGTACTAATTTCCCTGGATCTCAATCACGTAAACGGTTCTCAATTTTGGTTCAAATTTCATTGGATTTCAATCATGTAAATGGCACATGTAGTTCCCAATTTCCGATGACATTAGGACGAAAATTGAGATTTTTATATCGTAGTTACAGGATAATCTTGCAAACCATGCATTTTAGAGAATCAAAATTGAGATGTTTATATAGTTTCATGATGTTTTTGCAAAAGGTAATTTTTACAGGACCTTTTACTACTGTCCTATAGTTATAGGACTAATTTTGCAATTTTACCAACAAAATATATGTATGAACTCAACATCATTTCAAATCATGTTCTTTGTTGAATGTCTCCCTTTTATTTACACGTCTTGGAATTGTGATAATAGATAAAAATTAATTAATCCAAAAAAATTTGGTTAGAGATAGTCATATAGTATACTATGTTATAATATTATTCTCTAATTAAGAACGTAGAAACGAATCCACAACAAAAAAAAAGATTATATCCTCTATATTAGTTGATATAAACATCATTTTTACGCTGAAAAAAGAACAATTTATGTATCATCATACCTGCAAAATCAATCACTATTATTCCTAAGATCGAGTTATTGTTAAATATATGAAAGATAGGATTGAATCAATTTTCATTCAGATAAATCCCATCAAATCGATATAATGCAAACCCCAAAATATCCTCTGGCTAATTATGTTGTATAAAGGAATTATCAGTAAAAAATCATTTATCAAGAACCTAATTACAACCTGACGAGAAAGAGAGAAAACATAGATAAAACAAGAACTTAAGAAATATTAAACAAGTGCTAAAAAATAAAATAAACCAACCAAATATACACACACGTATATAATACATATGTGTGTGGAGGTTATTACATTGATCCAGAAGTGAAAACCAAATCACACAAATAAAACAAAGATAGATTTCTAAGACTGATAACTAATAAATTCTTGAAATTAATTGACTCCACGTCCATTTACAGGTTCATTTACAGAGTGGTTGAAGGTATACGGATACGATAACACCGCCGGCATTTCCCAACCAAGACCACTTCCACCAGCTCCGGTCGGAGGTGGAGGTGGAGAAAAAGGAGGAGGTGCCGGCGCGCCAGAAATGGAAGGCTCCTGGCCATTTATCTTCATTGCCTCCATTCTGAAAAGGACTTCCCTGATGTTCTTGTTGATAACCCAACCAAATTTTGCCGCGTTCCGCATATCGAAGTGCTCGAGGCCAACCACACCGGCAATGGACTAGAACAGAAAACTCTCCACTCTTCCCTTTTTTCCTCCTTCTCGATGCGGCGGAGCTTGTCCTCTATCTTCTTGATCCGCTGGTAGGTGAAGCTCTCATGGTTCACCATATTTTTGGATCGGTCCAACTTGGACAAATTTCGTAAACGCATTAGCACAGCCATTGACTCGAGCGGGGATGGCCAAACCTCTGGCTCGGGCTCATATGGGCTGTAGATAATGGCGCAAGTCTCCACGCCGCAAAGGGTAGCTAGCTCGGTCACCTTTTTGATCAGTCCCTTCTTCCTTTTCTGGAAAGAAGCTTTCCTTTCCGTCTCATTGTTAATGTAAGCTAAAGTTACTTTCTTTCTTGTCATTTTTTACTTGTTTTTCTCTTTCTTTGTATAATAAAATTTCCTGGATTTTTTTTCTCTCTTTTTTCTTTCTGGAGTATATTGAGTAAGTACTTGTTATGGTGTGTATATATAGATGGTGATGATATTGTCAGATTATTTTGGATTAGCACGATTTGAATTTTGTCTTAGTGTTTCTTAGTTGCCAAAAATTTATATATGGTTTGTGTTTGGTAATGCCCGTTGGATGCCTGTTATTTTTGTGAAAGAATTGTCTTAATAAATTCTCAAATTTTGTATATGTAATTGTATGTTTTGGATTTTGTATGGATGTACTTACCTTATTGTGTGGATACAACTTTTATTTGTAGGATCTCGAGTTCTTATGTGGTGAGGACATATGTTTTTATTTTTTTTGTCATTTCATTACTTTCTAACAGTTGTAACGAATATCGAATTATAAATTTACAATTTTACAATAATAATGATAATAACGTACAACGACAATAATAATAAGAATACTTGTTACACGTGGAATTGTTTGAACTCGGGACTCTCATCTAAATATATAAGCCATTTTGATATGTTTTAATAATGTACGTTATTCGTATATTACGTGTAAAACATGATATTTGAATATTAAATGTAAATGCATGACGTTGAAATATGAAAGATAAAACACGAAACTTGATCAACCAAAAATCTGAATACTAAGAGGGGGAATAAATGTGTAATGATCCAAATTTTCTAACAGTACAGAAATTTTAACAAGCATTGCAATAAGATTAATTAAAAGAGCACCATTTAAAAATATAGCATACCATTAAAATTTTGAATTCGAACAAACAAAGTACTTTAATTTGAATCCCAAACATTAGTCATCCAAAAATAAGACAGTAAACTAAAAATCCGTTAATAAAATAAAATATTTCTAAAATTGTAAAGTAAATAAATTTATTGACTTTGCATCCACCGTCTCCAATGCTCGCTCGGACTCCTCAACCTGAAAAGTGTTAATAAATATGGGGTGAGCTCTCAACTAATTATAACACTGCGTGTTCACCCCGAGGATACTTTTGATCCCGGACCTTCCTACGGCCCCTGGCTAACATGATTTATTTTCACATTTGCACGTAAAAAAATACACATATACAAAGCATTTAATAGCGACAAACAATAAGTGAATAGAATAAACTCACCTCGAATAAACGCAGATATCTGTGCGAAGAATGCAATAATACAGTAAATCATACTTCTCATTTTCCTTGTTTTCTACAATAAAATATAAAATATAATTAATAATATTGTAATATAAATTGAGATAGAAAAGAAAAAAAACGGTTTGGAAGAACGAAAAGGATTAAAGATGAATGGTATTAAATGGAAAGGTTGACCAAGAGTCCAAGACACTAACTTTGAAAGAAAAGAATGGCTATATTGTAGTGTAAAGTGTAAAGTGGATTTATTTTATTAAAATCCTACCACCAACTAATACCAAAATACCAAAAATTCTAACCCTATTTCACAGCCCCCCAATCTCCCTCAACACTTCTCTGTTTCGCTGCTCCTGCCATCTTCATCTTCTTCATTTCTTTTTTTTTTCTTTTCCCATTGTACTTTCTTAACCCCGTACCCACTGCCCCTTTTCTTGCATAGCCCACACATCGTCACCACACAACACCGTCCGGTAGACCCGAGGCAGATCGACTAAGATAGCCGCGCGGTGAAAGGGAAGGTCTGATTTTCTTTAGGAGTCCGACCATGTGGGGTGCGTCGGTGGGTTCGTTGCCCGTCTCCTTATCTTCTCCTCTATTCTATTTTTTTATTTGATTTTTGTTGGCTTAATTGAATCACATATTGGTTGTGATATTTGGGTGTGATTCTATGAATTTACCGGAGTGTATTTTCGGCGGGCAGTTGGCGTCGGCAGGGGGTAAGGAAGAAAGGATACTATTAAGTTTTATTGGGTTTGTTGTGTTTATGTTGAATAGGGGAACCAAGAAGAAAATTCTATCTAAGAATTTACCCGACTAATTGTCACTCGGATGAAGAAAAAGGAAAAGGACGTAGGTAAGATTATGTATTTATAAGCGAAAAAATTCTACGTTTGAAGTTATCGTGGATTTGTTAATGATAACAATAAAATCGATATATTAGGAGTTGAGTTCTATCTCCAAGATTCTTTAAAAATCTTGATGTAGAAAAGGATAATTGATGAAATTAAACAACTAATATTTTATAATTATAATTACATAATAAAAAGAATAATAATTATTAACTAATCGATAATTAGTATTGATAAGATAGTTAAATTAATATAAACATTAATAATATTATTATATAAAAATATTGAATATTACAATCTACCTCCCTTAACAAAATTTCATCCTCGACATTCGATAACTCAGCAAATGTCAGGAAGTCGGGGTACTTAGCATGTATCTCCTCTTCACGCTCCCATGTGGCTTCATTTTTCCCATGACGTTTCCATTGCACTTTAATCAAGCTCATGTCTTTATTCCTCAGCTTATGAACCTTTCGCTCCAAAATGGCTTTAGGTGCTTCTTCGTAGGATAAGTCATCGCTAATCTGCAGATCTTCGTAGTTGACAATATGACTTGGGTCATGAACATACTTCCTCAACATCAATGTATGAAAAACATCATGTACGCCTGACAGATGTGGTGGCAATACCAGCTGATAAGCTAAATCTCCAACTCTTTTCAATATCTCGAATGGTCCTATGTATCTTGGCTTTAGTTTTCCTTTATCACCAAATCTTATCACTCCCCTTATCGGTGCTACCTTGAGAAACATATTGTCTCCCACCTCGAACTGTAAGTCTTTCCTTCGGTGATCAGCATACAATTTATGTCTATCTTGTGTCATTCTAATTCGATCTTGGATCTTTGCTATCTTTTCCACTGTTTGTCGAACCAACTCCGGTCCCAGCATCTTCTTTTCTCCGACCTCGCTCCAGTACGGTGGAGATCTACACTTTCTCCCGTACAATGCCTCATAAAGGGCCATCCCAATAGTCGCTTGGTAACTGTTGTTATAAGCAAAATCCACCAGCGGTAGTAATGATTCCCAATTTTGTCCTATATCAAGCACACATGCTCTCGATATGTCTTCCAATATCTGTATCGTCCTCTCGGACTGTCCGTCTGTCTGCGGGTGGTAAGCCATACCAAACTTCAGTTTTGTTCCCAAAGTAGTCTGTAAACTTCCCCAAAACTTAGAAGTAAATTTGTATCTCTGTCCGACACAATGGATACTGGAGCACCATGTAATTTCACTATATCTTGGATGTATAGTTGTGCATACTGCTCCATACTGAATGTCATTTTAATCGGCAGAAAGTGAGCTGACTTCGTCAATCGATCTACTATGACCCATACCACTTTATTTCCTTCTGATGATCGTGGTAGGCCTACCACAAAATCCATCGTTATGTGCTCCCATTTCCATTATGGGATTTCAAGAGGTTTGAGCAAACCAGGCGGTCGTTGATGCTCGGATTTGACTTGCTGGCATATCAAACATTTCTCCACGAAAGATCCAATGTATCTCTTCATACTTCGCTACCAAAAGGCTTCACTTAGATCTCAGTACATCTTTGTACCTCTCGGGAGGGCTGTGTACGGCATACAATGAGCTTCTTCAAGTATCTCTTTCCTAAGTTCTTCCTTCTTAGGAACACACAAACTCCCTTCATACGTCAAAACACCATCATCCATAATGACAAACCCTTTTATATTTCCTTCTCGAACTCGTCCCTTCATCTTGTTCAAAAAATAATCTCGACCTTGTGCTTCTTTGATCCTTTCTCTCAAAGTAGGTTGAACTACCAAAGATGCCAATACTGCCTTTATACTTCTCGGTGGAGTTATGACTTCAATCTTCAGGCTCGCCAACTCTCGTACCAATTGCTCTTGTTGCGTGAGTAAACTAGACAACCTTCCTTTGGTTTTAGGACTCAAGGAATCAGCCACTACATTAGCTTTGCCCGGATGATAGTTGATGGTGCAATCATAGTCCTTAACCAGTTCTAACCATCTCCTCTGTCTCATATTTAACTCCTTCTGAGTAAATAGATATTTCAAACTCTTATGATCGGTGAATATCTCACATTTCCCGCCATACAGATAATGTCTGCAAATCTTCAGTGCATGGACTACTACAGCTAACTCCAAATCATGAGTTGGGTAGTTTAGTTCGTGTGGCTTTAATTGTCTTGAGGCATAGGCAACTACTTTTCCGTGCTGCATCAATACGCACCCCAAGCCTTGTTTTGATGCGTCACTGTAAATCACAAAGTCCGTGGTTGGGTCAGGAATCATCAATACCAAGTGCGTAGTTAGTTTTCGCTTTCAACTCGCGGGAAGTTCTCCTCGCATTTCTCGGTCCACAAAATTTTCTCTCCCTTTCTGGTGAGTCAAGTCATGGGCTCAGCTATTTTCGAAAATCCCTCTATAAATCTGCGATAGTATCCTGCCAATCCTAAGAAACTGCGAACCTCACTCGCATTCGTAGGTGCCTTCCATTCATTAACTGCCTCAACCTTTACTGGATCCACTTCAATGCCATTTGCAGTGATTACATGACTAATAAATCCAACTCGGTCTATCCAGAATTCACACTTCTTGAACTTCGCATATAACTTCTCCTTGCGAAGTGTCTCAAGCACTATTTTCAAGTGTTCCTCATGTTGTTCCTTGTCCCTTGAATACACGAGTATGTCGTCTATAAACTATGATGAATTGGTCCAAAAATGGATGGAACACTCTATTCATCAAGTCCATGAAGACTGTTGGCGCGTTACTCAACCCAAACGACATCACTACAAACTCATAATGCCCATATCGAGTCCTAAATGTTGTCTTCGAGATATCACTCTCCTTAATCTTCAATTGGTGATACCCGGACCTCAAATCAATCTTAGATAAAGTACTAGCACCCCTCAATTGATCAAACGAGTCTTTGATTCTTGGCAGTGGATACTTCTTCTTCACCGTGAGTCGATTAAGTTCTCTATAATCGATACACATCCTTAATGACCCATCCTTCTTCTTAACAAATAGACTAGTGCTCCCCTGGTGATACACTAGGCCCGATAAAACCCAAGTCCAAAGAAATTCTTGTATCTCGCTTTTAGTTCTTGTAACTCCTTTGGTGCCATTCTCAGACACGGTGCCTTAGATATCGATGATGCTCCGTGATACCAATTCTATTGAGAATTCGACTTGACGGTCAGGCGGAACTCCAGGAAAGTCCTCTGGGAATACGTCTAAGAATTCTCGAACAATTGGTACGTCTGTAAGTGATAGGTCCATCCATGGAGCTTCGACTAGACTTACTAAATATCCCTGACAATTCTCTTTCGCCAACATCTTTCGCACCTTCATTGTAGAGATAACTCGCGGTACAGACTTAGAGTTAACTCCGTAGAACGTAATTTCCTCATCTCTAGGTAGTTTGAGTGTTATCTCTTTCTCTTGGCACTTAATGCTCGCCTGATACTTACTAAGCCAATTCATGCCTAGAATTATGTCAAAATCCTTCATCTCAATTATGTATACGTCAGCTTCTAGATTTCCCCCCCCCCCCATGTTTACGTCTATATCATTGTCCATTACATCAGTAGTTATTGTCTTTTCAGATGGCAAACTAATCTCTAGGGGTACATCTATTCTAGCATCCTTATGTCCAGTTATATCATGAAACTTAGCAGATATAAATGAGTGTGTGGCACCAGTGTCGAAAAGTACAAGTGCGGTGTATTCCGGATATTGTTAACATACCCGACATCGCATCGGGTTCGACCGCTCTTCCTGTGTCATAGCGTACATTCGAGCGGCGCCTCCTTGTCCCCTTCTGTCTCCCCTGTCTTTCAGCAGTGGGCATCTAGGAGCATCATGGCCCGGTTTCTTACACGTAAAACACTTTCCTTGTCCAGCTAAACATTCCCTATAGTCATTTTGGTCAGGTTGGCTTATTGTTTGGTGCACATGGGCGAGAATTTCCATCAATTTTTATCTATTTATTCCGATTCCTCATTTTACTCGGCTTTGTCCCATTAAACATTCTCTTTTCAGACGCAACGACTTGCTTTCGATCATCATCATCCCCAGCTAGTCCTGCTTCAACTTCATGAGCCCGTCTAACCATCACAGAATATTCTAACTCCCCCTGTGTAGATAGAATTCCAGACAACTGTGACCTCAATCCCCTTCTGAATCTCAAAGCCTTCTTTAGGTCGGTGTCAACCAGATGTGGTGCAAGCCTACATAATTCGTTAAACTCCCTTTTGTATTCAGTTACGGTCAATCCCATTTGCTTGAAGTTCAGAAATTTTGTTTATTTCTTGTCACGGTAGGATCTAGGGAAGTACTTCTCCATCACCACTTCCTTAAATTCATCCCAGAATAATGCATTACGTTCCTCTTCAGTCCTGTTTCTCCAATAACCTTTCCACCAATGGTCTGCATCATCAGTTAGTTGGAAGGCGGCACAAGCCACTCGTTGTTCATCAGTGCAAGCTGTAAGTCTGAAAATTTTCCAGCGCTCTTAAGTCGTAACCATTCTTCAACTGATGATGGGCCATCACGTCCATTAAAGATGGGCGAATGGTAATGGCAAAAATGTTCCACCACTCTAGTAATGTTGTTGTTATTGTTCCCATTGTGGTTCCGTACGACATTGAGAATCTCCGCAAACAAATCTCCAGCGGTAGGTTAGTTTCCAGTGTTTGTTGGGTTCCCTCATTGTCTTGGTTCCCGACATTGTTCTGGTTAAAGGTTCGGGGGCGTCGAGGCACTCGTGGAGGATTTCGTGGAGCCATATTCCTATAATCATACATAGTACGTTATTAGTACCCATCTTAAGTTATTATCGCATAGTAGTCGTAATAAAATAAAAAAGTCATTATATATATATTAGTACTATTAAGTCAATATAATTTATTATGAGTCTCTATTTTTTTTTTACGCGAGGAGCCTAGAGTCTGTTCTTCTAATATAGCAAGTACACATGCAATGAAGAGTATGAAATAAAAGCAATAAGACTTAATGATATGAATAATATGTGCGGCATAATATTGTGACATAGTATAACATGAATAAATTGAGTAATGACATAAAAAATTTGCATAACTTAAAGAATCCAGGGAGATATGGCGGAGGTGGATGTCACTATACTATTTTTTTTTTAAATATTTAAAAACACATTTTTTAACAAGTCTACGTAATCGTAGATATGCTCGATACCACTTGTGACGACCCAAATTTTCTAACAGTACAGAAATTTTAACAAGCATTGCAATAAGCTTAATTAAAAGGGTACCATTTAAAAAGATAACATATCATTAAAATTTTGCATTCGAATAAACAAAGTACTTTAATTTGAATCCCAAACATCAGTCATCCAAAAATAAAATAGTAAACTAAAAATCCGTTAATAAAATAAAATATTCCTAAAATTATAAAATAAATAAATTTATTGACTTACATCCACCGCCTCCAATCCTTGCTCAGACTCCTCAACCTGAAAAGTGTTAATGAATATGGGGTGAGCTTTCAACTCGCTCAATGGGGACACGTTTGTCAAAATTAAATACAACAATAGGCATAATCGTAAACATTCAACATGTAATTTAACTTTTATTTTGACTGATCAGTTAATTTATAGTACTGCGGGTTCACCCCGAGGATACTTTTGATCTCGGACCTTCTTACAGCCCCTGACTAAGTACTGCGGGTTCACCCAAACTAATTATAACACTTCGGGTTCACCCCGAGGATACTTTTAATCCCAGACCTTCCTATGGCCCATGGCTAACATGATTTATTTTCACATTTGCACGTAAACAAATACACATATACGAAGCATTTAATAGCGACAAACAATAAGTGAATAGAATATCTCCACCTTGAATAAACGCAGATATCTGTGCGAAGAATGCAATAATGCAGTAAATCCTACTCCTCGTTTTCCGTGTTTTCTATAATAAATAATAAAATATAATTAATAATATAGTAATATAAATTGAGATAGAAAAGAGAAAAAATAAGGTTTGGAAGAACGAAAAGGATTAAAGATGAATGGTATTAAATGGAAAGGTTGACCAAGACATTAACTTTGAAAGAAAAGAATGGATGTAACAAAGTGTAAAGTGTAAAGTGGGTTTATTTTGTTAAAATCCTACCACCAACTAATTAATTGTAAGTCCAAGCGGATACGATAATCTAGAGGGGATGGATAGATTATCTCCATCTTTTCGATTATACCCTCATTTTCAAAATAAATAAGCCAAGACAATAATAAATGTACGGGAAGTAAACAACACGCGTCGATTTATAGAGGTTCAACCCACCTAGGGCCTAATCCTCTACCACCCCAGTATATCTGGGATGGATTTCAAAAAGAAAAAAGATTTTATTAATTACCAAAATTAATACAACATCTTACAACATCACCTTGAAGAGCACCACACTCTTCTTCAACACCACCTTTGAGATTACCACAATCTCTCTTGAAGATTACCACAATCTCCAACGGCACCTTGTGAAGATTACCACAATCTTCAACCTTGAAGAACACCAAATTCTTCAACACCTCAAGAGCACCACACTCTTGAAACACCTATCACCTAGATCACCCAAGTGTATTCTTTCCACAAGAATACTCACAAGGATGTCTTGTGTTGAATGATGACCAAAATTAAAATTACAACTCAATAATGAATATTACAATTTTGAGTGCAAATGTAATCAAGAATCAAGCCTAGACCTCAAGATGTGAAAGTGAAATACTTAGGCTATAAATACAACAAGAGTGTTGGATATGAAAGCTTAGAAATTTGTAGATTTCTTGTTGTGTATTTGCTTGTGATGTTCTTCTATTATGTCTTCAAATCATCCTCTATTTATAGGAGAATCTTCACAAACATAAGCTCCTCCTTCTTCACTTTTGTCTACAAAAAGAGGATCACAAGATGTAGAAATATTGTACAAAAATGAAAAGTAAATCTGCTGATAAGGATGTCCAACAGTTCAAATTTTGCTGTCAAAAGATCACAACATGCGACCGTCGCTTCTATAGAAAATTTCGAACGTTGAATGAAATTAGTGCGATCCAGTACGATTCGGGGGGGTCCAATCGTCAGGGGTCCAACCGGTCGACCCTAACCTTGACCGTCACCTCCTCTTTTTTTCACAAATGCTTTCTGTTTCATTTTGTGCGTTCTCCGGTACGGCCGATCGAAATACTGTTTTGCTCGACGGTCGACTCCAACTTGAAATGTTGTCCGATTTTTGTCAACAATAAACTTCAAGAAATACTCCAAAATATTAGTAAAAAACATTTTAAATCAATTGGGAGTATTTGGACAACAATTATAAACATTGTTTTGGTGTAAAACCAATTAACACAAAATCATCAAAAGTGTTGTCCAATTTTTATCGAATAATATATAAGAAATACTCCAAAAATTAGTAAAAATATTTTAAATCATTTAGGAGTATTTGGACAACAATTATAAATATTGGTTTGGTGTAAAAACCAATTAACACAAAATCATCAAAATTGTTGTCCAATTTTTATCGAATAATAAACTCTAAGAAATACTCCAAAAATTAGTAAAAACATTTTAAATCATTTAGGAGTATTTGGACAACATTTATAAACATTGTTTTGGTATAAAAACTCATTTAAACAAAATCATCAAAATCTTGATAAAAACTTTAATCTAACAAACTCCCCCTTTTTGATGATTACAAACCAAAACAATTTTAGGAGATCGATTTTAAAACAAAACACATTTTTCGGTCTAAAACAGCAATCCATTACAAGAAACATTCATCATAAGTGAAATACACAAGGGTAGGAGCAAAGATTTTTCAAAAACATTTTGCACAAGCTCCCCTATCAACATGCATAACAAAAAAAAATAAGTAGAAGCAAAACAACTACAAGCTAAAAGCTTGAATTTAATGAGCTTGAAAGCTCCCCCTGTCACAAGACATCAATAGACAATCATAAAAGTCCATAATTCATTAAATGTACTAAGTATCATTCACAGCTTTTGGCTTTTGAGAGCCCTAGCTTATAGCTTTTCTTGCGAGCTTATTTTCGCTTCTTTGAGCATATGAGCGTTTTTCCTGTTTTTCCCCCTTTGGAATCATCAAAAATAATGTTAGCACGATAAAAACATCATGCAATCATATCAAAGTGCACAAGTTAATCGATTTATCGAGCATTTTGTACAATGAATCTTAAATTCCAAATAAAAGAGAAAAAGTTGCTCATTTGATTTGCAAAAGCTCATTTGATTGATAAAACATGATCTCTATAACATTATAAGACTTTTCAAATCAAGAGAATCATGTGGGTGAAGAATTTTTCATAGAAATATTTTGTCGAACACTTGGCGGGCGTCAAAAATTAAAGAAGATATATATAACCCTTGTAAATGTAATCAAGCCAAGTTTTTCATCACCAAAAGCAATTTTACAAGAATCATCCATCAACAATCATCATTAACAACACAATTATGCAAGATTTCCAACAAAAATCAATACGTAAGCATTTTCTCAAGGGTTCCATCCAATTGAGATAAAGGAGTAGAATTCTTACCATTTAATCGATGAGGATGAGTAACAATGATGATAAACGAGCAGTATAATCCCCAAAATATGTAATTTATGCAACAAAACTCATTTGAAGTGAATTGTGTGTGAAATTTGCAAAGGGGACGAATGTAGAGTGAAATGAACCAAAGTGGCAGAGTATGACAACAGAAACGATTTTAACCAAAAATCTACAGTGGGCGAACGGTCCAGGCTGAGGGCGACCGGTCGGCCCCAGCCCTGGCAGCCCACTGTTTCAGTTTGTTTTACAAAAGTCCGAAATGGATACAAAAATCCAATTTTTGGCCCCTAAGTTTTAAAAACGTGCAGAATGCAAACGTAGACCTTATTCAATATACATTATGTCATAATCAAGCTCGAAATGAGGAAAATGACTCGGCGGTAAATGAACAAATGTCCGCGAGTTATCTTTGAAACGGAATTAAACACATCTCAAATTTTTGTTTTTAGAAACGCTGTCACGCCCCCGTCGGGACGCAATGACGATCCACAACTTAAATACAAATAAACCAAACAGTCTCGGAGAATATCAACAAAAACCTAATGAAACAGAGTCAAATAGCAGTGGAAATAAAGAACAAGTACGAGTTATATCTTACAGTCCAACAAATATCCAAATTACATCCCCGAGAATAATCAAGATAACAACTTAATAGTCAAGGGTCATACGCCCTTATATTACTGACGAATGAAAAGAGAATAAAAGAGTCCAACAGCAGATACAAGAAACAAGTCCAGTAACATCAACAACAATAGATAATAAGTCCAACAAGGGAGCACATGTAAGCTCATTCCGTGGTAGGATCAACATCTTCAACAAAGTCCTCATCTAAGGTTAGAAAAAGGAGGGGATGAGATAGAAATCTCAAAGTGGATGGAGTGATTGTATGCAAGTGTGGCGATATATAGTTAATGCGAGAAAACAGATTGTATGAAAACGCGTAAGATATGATGCATGAATTCACACACAAATCCCTGCGTCGTGATAAAATATTTAAGTAATATACTTATACGATTTAAGAAAAATTCGTGGTCATGCGGGCACTATGTGATTCGTGCAAGAGGTAGATTGCGCACGGAATGTAACGCCAATCCTATGCAAGACAATTAATGGTTGCGCACGGATTTGTAGCGCCAACCAATGCAACACAAGTAGTTGGTTGCGTACGGATTTGTGGCGCCAACCAAATGGGTCCGATTAACTCCGAAATCATGTGGATCAGACAGCGATTCCTTCATTCTTCCTTGTAACTCCCTGAGCAAGATGGTCTAAGACCTGTCACCTTATCGCTCCATAGGCAAAGACAAAATCCAGAGTGGAGCTAGCAAGGCTCGAATTTGTCATAATCATGATTATACCTCAAGTACTACGACCCATTTCCCTTGTAAAATTATGTGGTCAGTTCCTAAATTCTCTAAATTTTTCATAGATTCAGGTTTTTAAAGTTTTGAGGTTGAGTTTATATAAAATTCTCACATTGGCCCCAAATTTGTAAAAATTATCATTTCGGGCCTTTAGTTTAAAATAATTGGAACTCACAAACCGGAAGGGATTTTAATGTGATTCTAGTTGGAAAATGTCACTAAGGTTAGTAGGATATTGGGACAAAAGCAGTTTTAAAAAGAAATAAGTGTAGGTCCTTTAACATTTGAAAATCTCATTTTTGTCCCATTTTGAAATAATTGTCTTTAAGTCTTTTAGGGGTCCAATTGTTATGAAATTTGAACCTTGGGTCCAAAATATAATTATTTTATATTTAAATTAGTAATTCCAGGTACATGGACTGTATGAGTTCTGGAAATTTCATTTGGGTCCTCAAGTTTAATCTTTTACGATTTAGTCCCTCAATTTTAGTAAAATTATTTTCCAAGCTCTAAACACTTGGATATTTGGAATACATTTAAAATATGTCATTTCCAGTCCCTTAAGAGTTAAAATTTCAAATTTTGAAATTAAGGTCTTGTACAGTTTCAGAAATTACAAAGTAGCCCTTAATCTTCTAAAATTTTACAATCTAGTCCTTGGGCTTTTAAAGGTTGATTTTATTTATCTTAAAACTCTTAAAACCTTATTAAAATGTCCAAAAGTCATTTTTGAACCTGAGTACAGTCCCAAAATTCGAAATTTGCAGAGGGGTCCATTAAATTTTATTTTCTTGCAATTAAGTCCACCAACTTTCTATTTTTGCATTATAAGTCCAAAAAATTGAAATTTAATCAATTATGCTCGACTTTTGCAGGTTATAAGTCTTACAAAACATGGATTTCAAGGATCATACACATGCATGTTCATTTCATACAAGAATTCATCAAATAGAATATTAAATTGTACATGCATGCACCTAAATTTCAATAAATAGCATTTTTGAGCAACACTTGAGAAATTTCATAACTTGATACATAAAATTAACATGAAATACATAAAATATACATATCTCAAGTGCTCATGATCAAAACACTACATGCATTTACAAAAATCCCTAGAAGTTGAAAGCATTTTTCCACCCACCTTAAATTTGGAGAGTTGTGAAATAAAAAGGATAAATTTCACAACTTGGTATGAGGTCACTTAGGTCAGACCCTAAGTCAAGAAATATCAAAAGTTTAGAGTTAGAAAAATGAGTGAAAAATTAAGAAGAAAAAGAAGAAGATAAGAAAATTGGAAATACTACACTTTACCTTGTGTAGTAAGTGATTTGAAACTAGTTGAAGCTTCAAATTTGGAATTTTTGGTTTACTTCCAAAATCACCTAAGGTCAGCCCCTATTTCTCAAAAATGAAAAAGGGGTTTTAAAATTTGAAGAAAATAGGAAGAAGAAGAGAGAAGGGCTCTAGTGTCCAAATCTTACCTTGTAGTCCAATTCTTCAAAATTTTCTTCAAGTTTTCTAAATTGACCACCATGCATGCATGTCTTCAAGTAGTCTTATAAGTACCTCAAAAACAAAATTTCAAACTTATATTAAGAAGAGAAGGTGATGAGTTGTAAGATATCAAGTTAATGCGAGATAGGGGGTTCGAATTTTTTGATTAAGTAGGAAGAATGTTGGTTTTTGTTTAGATGTTTGAAGAAAGAAGGAGTGTTTGATGATATTAAGAAGATGTTCTTGAAGGTATGAAGGTATGCTTGAAGGACTTGTGTTTGAAGATATGAAGATGTGAATAAATGGTACTTGAAGATTTGAAGATATGAAGAATTAGTGTTTGCAGATTTGAAGATATAAAGGATTGGTGTTTGAAGATTTGAAGATGTGAATGATTCTTAGAGAGAGATTAGAGAGAAGGAGGAAAATTTTTAACCAAATATTTTTTAAAAATTGGCCTTGTGGCCGTCCACATGAGTGAGAGAGGGAGAGATTTTTTTTTTGTTTAATTTTTGTCTTCAATTTTGCTTCTTGCATGGGAAACAAAATGCAAGTCAAAGTATGGGCTTGAATGGTGTTGGGGAATATTGAGAAGAATGTTGCTTAAGTGGAGAGATGTTGGGAAAAATAGTAATAAAGAATTGGTGTATAAGATAATGTGTATAATATGTGAATTAATGGTGTAATTATACACAAGATGACTAATATAAGGTGTAAGTGTACAAGAGTTGGATGATATTTCTACTCCAAAAATCCCATTATTGCCGTCCACTATAGGGGTATTGTGGTAATTCTATATTTTTTTTTGTCCCAAATTTGATGATAATAGATGAATAATATCAATCTCCAAATTAATTAGTGATTTTCATTGATCACTTATAAGTCTCATGATCACTTATACTAAATCAAATTCTTAATTCTAAAAGGTAAAAGTCTCTAAAAAACTAGTCATTTAAAATTCTAAGGTGACTAATAAATACAAAAATAGTAATAATGATCAATCAAGTGATCATAAATGCGAAATAGAATTAATAAATGATTATGATCACAAGTAATAAATAAAAATGAAATAAATTAAATGCAATATATATATATATATTAATATTTACCCGTCAAAGTGACGCGGTAAAATAGTCAATCAAATACATAGACGACAAAAGGATCAATTACATGCTCGGAAAAATTGGGGGCTTCACAAACGCAATCCCTTAGAAAAATATATTGAATCTCAATAAATTTAGTTCGATTATGACGAACCTTATTTTGAGAAATTGTAATCACCGGACTTGTTTTCCCGAAAAATATGAACATTTTAAACTTTTGGATATACAAGCCATAAGAAGAAGCGCCTTTCAAATATTTGAAAATTTCTTTTATTGGCACTTTAATGAGATTCGTTGGGATAGTTTTGAAGTCGAGCATATAGACATAAGGCATAGAGAATGTCGAGTCTAAAAGAATAAGAAAAGTTAATGAACATACCTCGAATATGTTTGTCAATCAATATGTCTTCATCAACCTTTGTCAAACTTTACATTGGTAGCCATAGAGGTTGAGATGGTTCTTCCTTCTTCAATGCCTAACTTCTTCAAAGGATCTTGTGTATGCTTTGGTTGTGAAATATAACCACCTTCATGGCATTGTTCAACTTGAGATCCAAGGAAGAAATTGAGCTCCCTCATCATGATCATCTTAAATACACCTTGCATCAACTTAGAAAACATCTTGTACAAAAATTCATTAGTGGCACCAAATCAACTTAAATTTGTACTAATAAGCAATCTTGCCCCTTTTATTCAAAAACAAAGAGAATAGTTTCAACTTTACCTCTTGTAAATCATTTTGCAAAAGAAAATATCTAAGTTTATCATATCATACACGGGGTGCTTGTTTTAAACATACAAGGCCTTTTATAAAAATCATTGGGCCTAAAAAAAATTTCATACCCCGGTTGTTTTACATAGACTTCTTTTAGAATAAAACCATTTAGAAAAGTGGATTTACATCCATTTGGTAAAGCTTGAAGTTTTCTTAAAACAAGAATGGGCAAGTAAAATTCGAAATAGCTTCAAAAACATGCTACGGGTGCAAATGTTTCATCAAAATCAATACCTTCTTCTTGACATTACCTTTGAGCTACTATCCTTCTCTTGGTCATCAAACTTGTTCCAAAATGCAAAATCTTAACAATATATCTTTGCACAAGGGCATAGTAACATCGAATAGTAGAGCTACAATAATAAGTAACACATACTATGCTTTCAAACAAATCATCAAGAGTTTCATATAACATGTAAGTTCAAATAAGCTTATAGGAAGCTATATAAGGTCTCTTGTGAAATTTGAAAAATTCAAGAACATATAGTTGAGATCTCATTTAAAAGATGCATTTGAACAAGAATTTAGCCAAGAATGAATATGAACAATCAAATGCATAATATTGAGAGAAGGATGAAAAACAAATGTTTTATCAAAACAAAATATACTCCTTTTCAAGTATCGGATAAAACAAGCTTAATCTAATAGTGCCTTTCAAAAAATCAAAAAATCCTCTAAATGGCACTTGTATGAAATACTTTGAAATATCTTAAAAAAGCAAGCACATATGCATATCGCAAAGAAATATCGAGTCTATAAGATGAATAACAATGGTGAGCGTACCTCGATAGTCTATGTCTCTCTTGTCAAATAATGAGTAGCTAACTATTGATGTAGATATATAAGTCCTACACAATTCTTAAAACAAATGTTGCCCAAAAACATAGCAATAGAAGTGTAGGCTAAAGCAATAAAAAAATTATCACAAGTATATTATGCATTATAAGTCCATAAGAGATAATGAACATACAAGTCATTGTAAATACACAAGAGTTTTAAATATAACATGCAAGGCCCTCTTTTTTAAAACAAATTTTAAGAACACACAAATATATTGAAGACCTTAATTTTGAAAATTAATTTTTGAAAATTCATTTTGAAAAATTAGGCACAATTACAAACATGCATAATAACAAAATAAAATGCATATTTAAATGAGGAGATACGGTTTACCTACGCCATTTCCATGGGTTATGTCTTTCCCGTTGTTGATGGTATCTTCCCCTTTGAAAATCATCTTGTAGATGATGGCTTCTCCAATTGCTCCATTTCCAAGGATTATGTCCTTTCCATTGTTGATAATGTCTTTCTTTTGGAAATTCATTGTGATGATGTTTTCTCCTTTGATCAAATGCAACGGTCATTTGATGTCTTCTAGGCGGTATGAATTTTCCTTGATATTTATTTCGCCGGGTACCTAATATGACATCGTTTTGTGGTACCCTCAAGTGTTTGGGTCCTTTGGGATTAGCTTTGAAACTTTTAGGTCTCCAACAATAATTAGAGCTATTTCTAGCCCGACAAGTATTTACCGTATGACCCTTATTACCACAATAGAAGCATGTAATAATTGTAGGAGCATAATGACCAACATGCATAGGGACTTGATTTCTTTTTACATAATTAACAACACTAGGTTTATGATCAAGTCCTTGTTTCAATTTATCACAACTGTGAACATCAACAATCTCGGTCATTTTATCGGTACTCAAGTTGGATTTTGATAAATCCTTTTTCATGCAATTAATATTCTCAACAAGAGTACTATTTTCTTTTTCAAGGTTTCTAACCTTATCAAGAGTGGTGGTGTGAGCACATGAAAGTGATTCATAGGAAGTAAATAAACTATCCTTATCATTTTTCAAAAAATTGAATTCCTTTTTCAATTTTTTGTATTTAACAAGTAAGCTTTGGAATTCATTTTGAAGCTCATCATAATCATTAAGCAAATCACTATAATTGTCACGCCCCAAACGGGACGCGACGAACGATTCACAACTTAAATACAAATGGACTAACATTCCAGACAATACCAATGAGAACCCAATAAAGTAGAGTCTAAATAGCAGCGGAAATGAATAACAGATACAAGTTATCACTTAAAGTCTACATCCCATCACCAAATTACAATCCGAAATTCAACAAGGTAGTAACTTAACATCAAGGGTCATACGCCCCTCAATTACAAACCCGAATTGATTAGGATACAAAAGTCCAACAACAACATAATAAGAAAAGAGTCCGATCAACAACAAGATGCAGTAAATCCAACAAGCATAGTACAAGGTCTCAATCCGAGAGCTTGCGGTTCAAAGATCCCCAAATAAATCCTCATCTAAGGTTAGAAAACAAAGTGAATGAGACAAAAATCTCAGTGGATGGGGTGATCGGTAATGCGAGTGTGGCGTAATATAGTTAATGTGAGAAAGCGAGTTATACGAAAAACGCGTGAGTATGATGTATGGTTTCACACACAGCGATTCACAACCGTCGTGATAAATTATTTAAATAATATATTTATACGATTTAAGAAAATGATTCATGGTCACACAGCACTATGTGATACAAGATCAAGACAAGTAGATTGCGTACGGAAGTGTAACATCAATCCTATGCAAGGCAATTAATGGTTGCGCACGGACTTGTAGCGCCAACCAATGCAAAAAGCAGTAGCGGTTGCGCACGGGAATGTAACGCCAACCAAAACGGGACGATAACTCCGAGGAATCGTGTGGATCGGATGCACAACGATTCTTCGTTCTTCCTTGTAACTCCTCCCGATGGTCCAAGACCGGCACCTTATCGCTCCGTAGGCAAGGACAAAATCCCGAGAGCCGGGCGAGGCTCTGATCCGTCATAATCATGATTATACCAAGATTACGACCCGCTTCCCTTGGACAAACTCCGTCCCCGCGATTGCGGGATTAGGGACGATGGGGGAAGAGTGGAATAGCAGCCGAGCTGCCGGTTCCCCGACGTATCCATTCCGATCGTGAGCTCGACACACCAAGTTGACTCAGCAGATGTAATTACAATTACAGCAACCAAACGATCAAGTATTATTGATTCAGGGGAAGCGGTTTAGGAGCAATTTTTGAAAAACGCGAGTGGCAATTATGGCGTTGGTGGAGTATTTGGATGAAGATGATTATCGGAAGGATAAGCAACCTTCGATATCTTGAAAGATTAGGTGGAACATAAGTCCCGTCATAGATTCCAAAATCGCAAGAAGGGGGTACGCGCTCCGCGATCGGGTATTAATCGGTCAAATTGATCGATAAGTCGGGTTTTTGGAAAAGTAAAATACTTAAATTAAATCTCCAAGTCAGAGAGTCCAGGGCGATTTTAGAAAAGAGGAAATAATTTGAGTGAGGTCCTTTATAAAAGGAAAATTGTAATTTAGCCCCGTTTTGTAAAAACTAACACTTTTGGGGTTAAAAATTGAATAATTAAATATCCCGACCTTGAAAAATTATGAGGTCAGTTCCTAAATTCCCCAAATTGCCCAGAGATTCAGATTTCAAAAGCTTTGAGGTCGAGTTTTTGTAAAAATCTCACATTGGCCCCAAATTTGTAAAAATTGCCAATTCGGACCTTAAGTTTTAAAAATTCGGAACTCACAAACCGGAAGGGATTTTAATGTGGTTCCAGTTGGAAAATGTCACTAAGGTTAGTAGGATATTGGGACAAAAGCAGTTTTTAAAAACAATATGTGTAGTTCCTTTAACTTTTGAAAATATCATTTTTGTCCCATTTTAAAATAATGGCCTTTAAGGCTTTTAGGGGTCCAATTATTATGAAATTTGAACCTTGGGTCCAAAATACAATTAAGTTATAGTTAAGTTAGTATTTCCAGGTGCATGGGCTGCATAAGTCCTGGAAATTTCATTTGGGTCCTCAGGTTTAATATTTTTCACATTAGTCCCTCAATTTTAGTAAAATTGTTTTCCAAGCCCTAACAACTTGGATTTTTAAAATACTTTTTAAAATATGTGATTCCCAGTAGCTTAAAAGTATAATTTTCAATTTATAAAGTTTAGGTCTGGTACAGTTTTAAAAATTTCAAAGTAGCCCTTAAACTTTCAAAATTTTTACAATCTAGTCCTTGGGCTTTTAAAGGTTGATTTTATTTATCTTAAAACTCTTAAAACATCATTAAAATGTCCAAAAGTCATTTTTGAACCTGAGTACAGTCCCAAATTTCGAAATTTGCAGAGGGGTCCTTTAACTTTTATTTTCTTGCAATTTAGTCCACCAACTTTCCATTTTTGCATTTTTAAGTCCAAAATTGAAATTTAATCAATTATGCTCGACTTTTCCAGGTTTTAAGTCATCCAAAACATAGATTTTAAAGATCATACACATGCATGTCCAATACATACAAGAATTCATCAATTAAAGCATTAAAGTGTACATGCATGCACCTAAAATTCAATAAATAGTAGTTTTAAGCAACTCTTGAGAATTTTTATGATTTGATATATAAAATTGACATGCAATACATAGATTATATATATCTCAAGGCTCATGATCAAATTTTCTACATGCATTTTAATAAAACACCTAAAAGTTGGAAAAATAATTTTCCACCCACCTTAATTTTGGAAATTGTGAAATAAAGGGATAATTTCACAATTTTGAGTGAGGCTTCTTAGGTCAGCCCCTAAGTCAAGAAAATATCAAAATTTGGAGTTAGAAAAATGAGAGAAAAATTTAAGGAGAAAAGAAGGAAATAAGGAAATGAGAATGACTACACTTTACCTTGTGTAGTAGATGTTTGGAGACTAGTTGAAGCTCAAAATTGGAAATTTGGCTCAACTCCAAAAATCTCCTAAGGTCAGCCCCTATTTCTCAAAAATGAAAAGGGGTGTTAAAATTTGAAAAAAAAAAATAGGAAGAGTAGGAAAGAAGGGTCTAATACACAATTCTTACCTTGTAGTCAAATTTTCTCTACTATTTTCTTCTTCAAGCTTGAGGTCCTTCTTCAAAATATTGTCAAGCTCTAACCTTCAAAGTCTTCTAAATGTACCTCCAAAACCAAATTTAAACTTAAGTTAAGAAGGTGGAAGAGATGAACAATGTGATATCCAAAAATGGATTGAAGCTAAAATTTCTTACCTTTTAGTATAGTGGTTCGATTTTTATGAAGGATAGGAGGAAAATGTTGAAAATTTTTTCTATGTATGGAAGAAGAAAGTGAAAGAAAGAATAGAGAGATGTTGGGAGTTTTTAGAGAGAAGGAGGAGAATGCTTTGAGTATTAGAATGTGTTGATGAGAAATGAGATGAAAATTTGGTGAAAAAATGCCATAATGGCCGTGTAGTATGAGAGAGATGGAGAGGAAATTTTGATCAAATTGTGTCTTGTAATTTGTCTCTTGCATGGAGACAAAAATGCAAGTCAAAGTGTGGGTCAATTTGAATTTGAGAGGAATAAGAAGAATGTTGGTTAAGTGGGAATAAGTTGGGGAAAATAGTAATAAAGAATTGGTGTATAAGATGATGTGTATAATGTTTGAATTAATGATATAATTATACACAAGATGACTAATATATGGTGTATGTGTACAAGAGTTGGATGATATTTTTATCCCAAAATATCCATCATGGTCGTCCACTATGAGGTAAAATGGTAATTCCATATATTTTTTTTTTTTTGTCCCAATTTTGATGATAATAGATGAAACATATCAATCTCCAAAATAACTAGTGATTCCCTTGATCACTTGTAAGTCTCATGATCACTTAAACTAAATTAAAGTCTTAATTCTATAAGGTAAAAGTCTCCAAAATAAATAGTCTCTTAAAATTCTAAGGTGACTAATAAATACAAAAATAGTACTAATGATCAATCAAGTGATCATAAATGAGGAATAGAATTAATGATGATCATGATCACAAGTAATTAAATAAAATGAAATAAAATACAAATGTTTATATTATTAATAATTACCCGTCAAAATGACGCGGTAAAATAGTCGATCAAAAGCTTAGACAACAATAAGGTTCAACTAATTGCTTTCGGAAAAATCGGGCTTCACATCCTCCCTCCTTAAAAGAATTTGGTCCCCAAATTCTCTTGTAATAGTTTTGGATATTGATTCCTTATGTCATCTTCCATTTCCACGTTGCGTCTTCGTCTCGGTTGTGGTTTCGCCACACCACTTTAACCATCGGAATTTCTCTCTTACGCAATTGTCGTATCTGTTGGTCGATGATCCTGATTGGCCTCTCGGTGTAGGATAGATTTTCCATTAGAGGAGGAGTATCTCGAGTGATGATATGCTCGGGATCTGGTTGATACTTCTTCAGTCTCGAAACGTGGAATACATCGTGCATTCCTGCGTATGGTGCTGGTAACTCGAGTCTGTAGGCTAGCTTCCCGATCCTTTGTAAAATCTTGTAAGGTCCAACATATCTCGGACTTAACTTGCCTCCTTTCTTCGGACTGATTAATCCTTTCCGTGGTGAGAGTCTAAGAAATACTTCATCACCGACTTCAAATTCCAAATCCTTTCTTCTCTTGTCCGCGTAACTCTTTTGGCGACTCCGAGCCGTGCGAATCCGCTCCTTGATCGCCTTGACCTTCTCCATGGCCTCGAACTAAGTCGATCTTTGGAATCGAGGGCGACTTTCGTTTCTCTTCGAGTCCATTGGTCATCAATCTCCCGGTGTAGTGGGATCTACATTTTCGCCCATACAATGCCTCGTAAGGTGCCATCCCAATCGTGGCACGATAATCTGTTATGTAGGCGATTCGGCTAATGGTAAGTGCGAATCCCAACTTCCTTGAAAATCCAGGTGCGGGCTCGCAACATATCTTCAAGGGTTTGAATTGTTCTTCTGACCGTCCATCGGTTTGTGGATGTCTTTGTTGTCTTTGAAACTTAGTGAGGTACCTAATTACTCGTGTAAGCACTTCCAAAACCGGAGACAAACCTCGGGTCTCTCGTCGGATACTATATCGATTGGTACTCCATGCGGTCGAATGATTTCTGATATAAATCTGTGCAAGTTTCGCAAGCTATCGGTTTTCTTGATGGGTAAAAAGTGTGCAGATTTCGTGAGTCGGTCACAACGACCCGGATATAGCGCCCTGGTCCCTTTCCGGTCCTTGGTAGATCCGTCACGAAGTCTATTGTTATATGTTCCCATTTCCACTCGGGAATTCTCAACGGTTGTAGTAAACCGATGGTCGTTGGTGTTTCGCTTTTACTCGTTGGCAAGTCAAACATCTCGCAACGAACTCCGCTACCTGGTTCTTCAGGTTTACCCACCAATAACTTCGTTTCAAATCTTTATACATCTTGTTTCCTCCAGGATGTATAGTGTATTTTGAACGGTGTGCCTCTGTTAGGATTTTATTCCTAACTGCTCGTCATTTGGTACACACACTCGATTCCGAACCCGATAACTCCATCTTCGTATCGAGAATTCTCGATCTTTCTCCTTTAAGTATCTTCTCCTTCGTTTTTGAAGATGTGTATCTTTTTCTTGTGCTTCTTTGATCTCACTCAAGAGATTGGGTGTAATCGAAATGTTAGCACATGAAATCGAGTATTGGTTCTCGCCGATTCCAATTGCTCACGGCTCCTTTAATGATTCCCACTCTCGAATCATAAGTCCGCTAAGCTCGCCTTTCTCGCTAGAGCGCCCGCTACGACGTTAGCTTTTCCGAGATGGTATTGAATATCAAAGTGATAGTCCTCAATCAACTCCATCCATCTCCGTTGCCTCAGGTTGAGATCTTTCTCGGGAGAATAGATACTTCAAGCTCTTATGATCCGTGAAAACCGTGAATGTTGCTCTCAGAGAGATAGTGTCTCCATTTCTTCAACGCGAAAACTATCGCCGCCAATTCCAGGTCATGCGTTGGGTAATTGGCCTCATACGGCTTGAGCTTTGTGATGCATAAGCGATAACCTTTCCTTCCCGCATGAGCAGTCGCTCCTAGTCCTTCTTTTGATGCATCATCTGTAGACGACAAAGTTTTTGTTCCCTTTGGAAGGGTTAAGATCGAGCCGTAGTAAGTCGTTTCTTCACTCCCGGAAACTCGTCTCGCACTTGTCGTTCCACTCAAACTTGACTTGCTTCCTCGGATTAGTCGAGTGAGTGGTCCGGCTATCTTAGAGAAGTCCTCCGGATAAATCTTCGATAATATCCAGCTAGTCCTAGAAACTTCGATTTCGTTACTGGACTCGGGTTGTTTCCATTCAACCACCGTTGCACTGTACCTTCAAGGATCTACCGCAATCCCAAAGGTTGCGGATACTATATGTCCCAAGAATGCGACTTCACTAAGCCAAAATTCGCACTTGCTGAATTTAGCATACAAACCTTATGCTCGTAGTGTCTCTAAAACGATTTTGGTGACGTTCAGGCTCTTCTCTAGACTTAGAGTATACAAGTATGTCATCAATGAATATCACTATGAATTGATCCAAATAAGGTTGGAAGACTCGATGCATCAGTCCATAAATGTTGCTGGTGCATTCGCCGGACCGAAAGGCATTACTACAAGCTCGTAGTGTCCATATCGGGTTTGAAATGCGTTTTGGAAATGTCTCCTTCAAGCGGATTTTCAGTTGGTAATATCCTTGTTGTAAATCAAACTTCGACAATACACCGCTGCTCCTTGAAGTTGATCAAATAGTTCGCCTATCCTCGGGAGGGGATATTTGTTCTTGATGGTCACACTATTAAGTCCACGATAATTTATACATAGTCTTAATGTGCCATCCTTCTTTTTGACGAACAACACAAAAGTGCTCCCCACGAGACGCACTCGGCCGGATAAATCCCACATCCATCGTTTTTGTAATTGCGTTTTCAACTCTTGTAACTCAAGAGGAGCCATTCTATACGGTGTTCGCCCGCAATCGGGCGCCCCCCGGCAACACCGATGGTGAACTCGACTTCCCTATCCGGAGGGACAGTGGTGAGTTCTTGTGGAAATACGTCCGTATATGCTGATACTATAGGTACTTGGTTGATTTGTATCTCAACCTTGGGTTTGTTAATTACAAACGCCAAATACCCCTGAGCCCCTCGAGTGATCGCCCTTCTCGCTTTCATTGCTGAAATGATTGGGGCAATCTTAACTCGTGCCCTTCCCGAAATCTCCACTTCGGGTTTTCCGGGTTCACATAGCTTAATGGACTTGTTATGACAGTCCATTTGTGCATGGTGTGCGGATAACCAGTTCATTCCCAATATTACGTCGTATTCGGATATAGGTAACAAGATCAAATCGGCAGGAAAGTTTATCTCAGCAATTTTAACTTCGCATGCATTATAGATAATATCTGTTATCTGACTCGCACCCATAGGAGTTGACACTTCTAAGCATATAGGCATATGTTCCATGCATGCATGCAGTTTGTGTACAAAATGCGGTGCAACAAATGAATGCGTTGATCCAGGGTCGAACAATATTATAGTGTAGTGGTTAGATACTAGAAGCGTACCTTCCACCACGTCTGTTGCCTCCGAGCCTCTTGTCCGGCTAGTGCAAATGCTCGAGCGGGCATCTCGCCCGATTACCCTGGCCGCTTTCCGCTTCGTGGTTGCGTTGGTTTGGATCGGTCATTGTACCGGGCAATCTTGCGGTGGTGCCGATTACTACCACAGCGCAAACACCTTCCTTGTTTACGCCAAGCAGCTTGTCGCAGTATGTCCCGGTTTCGGCAATGCGTACATTCCGACCCGGCTTTCTTGATCGGTCTCTTTCCTTTGTCTGTCCCGTTAACCGGTCCCTTTTGAAACTTAGCAGCGGTTTAGACGGTTGTCCCACGGTGGCCTCTTAAAACTGTTCGAGGGCCTACTCTGCTGAATCATCCAATACGGTTGATCCCGACTCGATGCGGAGAGTCGCTTTTTATCATAGGCCGAATAGGTTGCCGCTTCAATGCCAACAATCAAGCTGTTTCAAGTTCCGTTTCAATCCTCGAGTAAACTTGTAAAGCTTATCCTCTTGATCGATTGTCCCCGAGCATACTTGGACAATCGGTGAAATTCAGACTCATCTCGAGTCACGGTCAGTTCCTTGCCTCAATCTATGAAATTCATCCCGGCGTGCTTCCTTCACGACTGGGAATATCTTGTTCATTGAACTCAGCCAAGAAATTTCCCCATGTTCTCGATTACTGGTCCTGTTCCCATCTCCTTTCAACCGCCCTCCACTGGTCTCTAGCAGGTGATTCCGCATTTAAATACGCTAGTGTGACTCTCTCTGCTCATCGGAGTATTGAAGAGCATTGAAGATATTTTCCAACTTCTCTATCCATTCTTCCGCTTTCACATCGTCCGGCTCTCCCAAGAAGGTTGGTGGGTCGAACCGCAGAATCGCTCCAATGTGCGATCGTTCGCCTCTCGGGCGGAGGTTCGGGAGCACGGGGTTGAGGCTCTGTCATTGTCTCATAAACACCAGATTTGCTGTAATGCTTGTGTGTCAGATTGTCTCCGCAGCAGTGGAGGAGGTGGTGGTAATTCCGGAGAGGGTACCCGGTCCCCGGGTACATCATCGTCTCCTCGTGGAACGCGACGAGGTCTCCCACGCCCTCGATGTTCCGCCATTCTCAGTATCTTGGAGCGTTAGTTGCGATTTGCGAGCAAATGAATACAATAATTATTCGCGTAAAGTAAAAGATATCGCAGGCATAGTAACATCAACACAAGACATGAATAAATGGCAAAAGGCATATCCATTACTATAAAATTGAATACACCCAAAGTACATCAATGAGAATACTAAGTCGATACATGGAATCAAAATACATCCGAATCTAGTACAATAATGAAAGGCATAACATGGATTACACACGGCTATAACAACAAAAGTACAACGTAAAAATCGCTAGCTAATCGTGAGATCGCCATCATCATCGCCGCTGACTATGTCTATTATCGGTGGTCGGGTTGAGGCGCCTCAACCTCCGCCAATCCACAAAGTCCAACCATTGCTCAAATCCCCGAGCCTCATCGAGTGGAGCAGCCTCCGGCTCTCCAATGTCGATCGGATCCTCCTCGGGATCCTCCTCGGGATCCTCCTCGGGATCCTCCTCGGGATCGTACGGAGTTCGCCTCGGGCGTGGCAATGGCCGAGCATTAGCCGCTAAAGCAGCCTCTAAGGCGCGCCCCTCTCGAGATAGGGCCTGTGTAAGGTCCTCAACGATCGTCATCCGCTTGATGAGGGTCTCTCCAAGCGATCGGCAAGATTACGAGATAGACGGGCATCAATCTCCCATTTTCGGGCGACCGCCGCCGTCCTCTTCATTTTCTCCCTCATGTTATCCAGGCGCTCCTGGATACTCTGTATTTGGTTACAGACCGAGATGAAAAGAGAATAAAAGAGTCCAACAACAATAAAAGAAACAAGTCTAGCAACATCAACAACAGAAGATAGTAAGTCTAACAAGCGGAGTACGGAAGCTCAGTCCGTGGTTGGTTCAACATCCACGACAAAGTCCTCATCTAAAGGTTAGAAAACAAGAGGGGATGAGATAGAAATCTCAGTGGATGGGGTGATCGTGTGCGAGTGTGGCGTAATATAGTTAATGTGAGAAAGCGATTATACGAAAACGCGTGAGTATGATGTATGGTTTCACACACGATTCAAGCGTCGTGATAAATTATTTAAATAATATATTTATACAGTTTAAGAAAAGCGATTCATGGTCACACAGCACTATGTGATACAAATAAGACAAGTAGGATTGCGCATTACGGAAGTGTAACGTCAATCCTATGCAAGGCAATTAATGGTTGCGCACGGACTTGTAGCGCCAACCAATGCAAAAAGGTAGCGGTTGCGCACGGGAATGTAACGCCAACCAAAACGGACGATAACTCCGAATCGTGTGGATCGACAGCGATTCCTTCGTTCTTCCTTGTAACTCCCGGTCAAGATGGTCAAAGACCGCACCTTATCGCTCCGTAGGCAAGGACAAAATCCCGAAGAGCCGGGCGAGGCTCGGATCCGTCATAATCATGATTATACCTCGCACTACGACCCGCTTCCCTCGACAAACTCCGTCCCTCGATTTGCGGGATTAGGACGATGGGGCCGGAAGAGTGGAATAGCGGCCGAGCTGCCGGTTCCATCCCCGACGTATCCATTCCGAGTGTGAGCTCGACACACCAAGTTGACTCGGCAGAAGTAATTACAATTACGCATACCAACCAGCAATGAGTATTATTGATTCAGGGAAGCGAGTTTAGAGCAATTTTTGAAAAACGCGAGTGGCAATTATGGCGTTGGTGGAGTATTTGGATGAAGATGATTATCGGAAGGATAAGCAACCTTCGATATCTTGAAAGATTAGGTGGAACATAAGTCCCGTCATAGATTCCAAAATCGCAAGACGAGGAAGTCTTCCGCTGATCGGCTATTAATCGGTCAAATTGATCCGATAAGTCAGGGTTTTTGGAAAAGTAAAATACTTAAATTAAATCTCCAAGTCAGAGAGTCCAGGGCGATTTTAGAAAAGAGGAAATAATTTGAGTGAGGTCCTTTATAAAAGGAAAATTGTAATTTAGCCCCGTTTTGTAAAAACTAACACTTTTGGGGTTAAAAATTGAATATAAATATCCCGACCTTGAAAAATTATGAGGTCAGTTCCTAAATTCCCCAAATTGCCCAGAGATTCAGATTTCAAAAGCTTTGAGGTCGAGTTTTTGTAAAAATCTCACATTGGCCCCAAATTTGTAAAAATTGCCAATTCGGACCTTAAGTTTTAAAAATTCGGAACTCACAAACCGGAAGGGATTTTAATGTGGTTCCAGTTGGAAAATGTCACTAAGGTTAGTAGAATATTGGGACAAAAGCAGTTTTTAAAAACAATATGTGTAGGTCCTTTAACTTTTGAAAATATCATTTTTGTCCCATTTTAAAATAATGGCCTTTAAGGCTTTTAGGGGTCCAATTATTATGAAATTTGAACCTTGTGTCCAAAATACAATTAAGTTATAGTTAAGTTAGTATTTCCAGGTGCATGGGCTGCATAAGTCCTGGAAATTTCATTTGGGTCCTCAAGTTTAATATTTTTCACATTAGTCCCTCAATTTTAGTAAAATTGTTTTCCAAGCCCTAACCACTTGGATTTTTAAAATACTTTTTTAAAATATGTGATTCCCAGTAGCTTAAAAGTATAATTTTCAATTTATAAAGTTTAGGTCTGGTACAGTTTTAAAAATTTCAAAGTAGCCCTTAAACTTTCAAAATTTTTACAATCTAGTCCTTGGGCTTTTAAAGGTTGATTTTATTTATCTTAAAACTCTTAAAACATCATTAAAATGTCCAAAAGTCATTTTTGAACCTGAGTACAGTCCCAAATTTCGAAATTTGCAGAGGGGTCCTTTAACTTTTATTTTCTTGCAATTTAGTCCACCAACTTTCCATTTTTGCATTTTTAAGTCCAAAATTGAAATTTAATCAATTATGCTCGACTTTTCCAGGTTTTAAGTCATCCAAAACATAGATTTTAAAGATCATACACATGCATGTCCAATACATACAAGAATTCATCAATTAAAGCATTAAAGTGTACATGCATGCACCTAAAATTCAATAAATAGTAGTTTTAAGCAACTCTTGAGAATTTTTATGATTTGATATATAAAATTGACATGCAATACATAGATTATATATATCTCAAGGCTCATGATCAAATTTTCTACATGCATTTTAATAAAACACCTAAAAGTTGGAAAAATAATTTTCCACCCACCTTAATTTTGGAAATTGTGAAATAAAGGGATAATTTCACAATTTTGAGTGAGGCTTCTTAGGTCAGCCCCTAAGTCAAGAAAATATCAAAATTTGGAGTTAGAAAAATGAGAGAAAAATTTAAGGAGAAAAGAAGGAAATAAGGAAATGAGAATGACTACACTTTACCTTGTGTAGTAGATGTTTGGAGACTAGTTGAAGCTCAAAATTGGAAATTTGGCTCAACTCCAAAAATCTCCTAAGGTCAGCCCCTATTTCTCAAAAATGAAAAGGGGTGTTAAAATTTGAAAAAAAAAATAGGAAGAGTAGGAAAGAAGGGGTCTAATACACAATTCTTACCTTGTAGTCAAATTTTCTCTACTATTTTCTTCTTCAAGCTTGAGGTCCTTCTTCAAAATATTGTCAAGCTCTAACCTTCAAAGTCTTCTAAATGTACCTCCAAAACCAAATTTAAACTTAAGTTAAGAAGGTGGAAGAGATGAACAATGTGATATCCAAAAATGGATTGAAGCTAAAATTTCTTACCTTTTAGTATAGTGGTTCGATTTTTATGAAGGATAGGGAGGAAAATGTTGAAAATTTTTTCTATGTATGGAAGAAGAAAGTGAAAGAAAGAATAGAGAGATGTTGGGAGTTTTTAGAGAGAAGGAGGAGAAGGCTTTGAGTATTAGAATGTGTTGATGAGAAATGAGATGAAAATTTGGTGAAAAAATGCCATAATGGCCGTGTAGTATGAGAGAGATGGAGAGGAAATTTTGATCAAATTGTGTCTTGTAATTTGTCTCTTGCATGGAGACAAAAATGCAAGTCAAAGTGTGGGTCAATTTGAATTTGAGAGGAATAAGAAGAATGTTGGTTAAGTGGGAATAAGTTGGGGAAAATAGTAATAAAGAATTGGTGTATAAGATGATGTGTATAATGTTTGAATTAATGATATAATTATACACAAGATGACTAATATATGGTGTATGTGTACAAGAGTTGGATGATATTTTTATCCCAAAATATCCATCATGGCCGTCCACTATGAGGGTAAAATGGTAATTCCATATATTTTTTTTTTGTCCCAATTTTGATGATAATAGATGAAACATATCAATCTCCAAAATAACTAGTGATTCCCTTGATCACTTGTAAGTCTCATGATCACTTAAACTAAATTAAAGTCTTAATTCTATAAGGTAAAAGTCTCCAAAATAAATAGTCTCTTAAAATTCTAAGGTGACTAATAAATACAAAAATAGTACTAATGATCAATCAAGTGATCATAAATGAGGAATAGAATTAATGATGATCATGATCACAAGTAATTAAATAAAATGAAATAAAATACAAATGTTTATATTATTAATAATTACCCGTCAAAATGACGCGGTAAAATAGTCGATCAAAAGCTTAGACAACAATAAGGTTCAACTAATAGCTTTCGGAAAAATCGGGGCTTCACAATAATCATTGTGCAAGTCATTATCATAAGAAGTATAAGGTTTAGAACTTACCTCGTTTTCTTCTTTGAAGCCCATAAGACATCGTTCATATTCATCATTGTTGGAGGTTGTAGGAAGCTCATCCCATGTTGTTAGATTTGATGTTGTATCCAATTGAGAAGTAAATGCTTTTGAGTGGCTCCTTTCATTTGCATATACTTCTTCTAATTTTCTCCATACTTCATGTGCCGATTTAATTCCTACAATATGATCATATTCCAAAATGGTAAGTGAACAATACAAAATATTAAGAGCTTTACCATTTAAGGAGATGATTTTCTTCTCTTCAACATTGAGCTCTTTGAAGCCTTTAGAGGTGTGTGGTGTGTCCATCATCGAAATGGATTCTTCATTAATGACCGTGTTCCAAATATCGAACTCGCAACCTTGTAGATAGCATTCCATTCTTTTTTTCCAAAATGTAAAATTTTTGGAATCAATTAGTGGTGGCTTGGTGGTGGAGGCGCCGGTAAGGTAGACTTCATTCATAGCCGATTATCATTCCTCTTTACTCGCGATGTGGAACGAGCTTGCCAAAGAGTTTGGCTTCGATACCACTTGTAAGTCCAAGCGGCTACGATAATCTAGAGGGGGGTGAATAAATTATCTCCATCTTTTCGATTATGCCCTCTTTTTCGAAATAAATAAGCCAAGATAATAATAAAGGTGCGGGAAGTAAACAACCGCATCGATTTATAGAGGTTCAACCCACCTAAGGCCTAATCCTCTACCACCCCAGTATATCCAGGATGTATTTCAAAAAGAAAAAAGATTTTATTAATTACCAAAATTAATACAACATCTTACAACATCACCTTAAAGAGCACCCCACTCTTCTTCAACACCACCTTTGAGATTACCACAATCTCCTTTGAAGATTACCACAATCTCCAACGGCACCTTGTGAAGATTACCATAATCTTCAACCTTGAAGAACACCAAATTCTTCCACACCTCAAGAGCACCACACTCTTGAAACACCTATCACCTAGATCACCCAAGTGTATTCTTCCCACAAGAATACTCACAAGGATGTCTTGTGTTGAATGATGACCAAAATCAAGATTACAACTCAATAATGAATATTACAATTTTTGAGTGCAAGTGTAATCAAGAATCAAGTCTAGACCTCAAGATGTGAAAGTGAAATACTTAGGTTATAAATACAACAAGAGTGTTGAATATGAAAGCTTAGAAATTTGCAGATTTCTTGTTGTGTATTTGGTTGTGTTGTTCTTCTATTGTGTGTTCAAATCATCCTCTATTTATAGGAGAGTCTTCACAAACATAGACTCCTCCTTCTTCACTTTTGTTTACAAAAAGAGGATCACAAGATGTAGAAATATTGTACAAAAATGAAAAGTAAATCTGCTGATAAGGATGTCCAACGGTTCAATTTTGCTGTCAAAAGATTACACAGCGCGACTGGTCGCTCTATAGAAAATTTCGAACGTTTAATGAAATTAGTGCGATCCAGGTGCGATTCGAAGGGGTCCGACGGCCGGTCGGGAGGGGTCCGACCAGTCGGAGGGGGGTCCGACAGGTCGGCCCTACCCTTGACCGGTCACCCTCCCTCTTTTTTCGCAGAAATGCTTTCTGTTTCATTTTGTGCGTTCTCCAGGTACCGGTCGACTGTTTGCTCGACCGGTCGACCTCCAACTTGAAATGATGTCCGATTTTTGTCAAAAAATTAACTTCAAGAAATACTCCAAAAAATTAGTAAAAAATATTTTAAATCAACTGGGAGTATTTAGACAACAATTATAAACATTGTTTTGGTGTAAAAACCAACTAACACAAAATCATCAAAAGTGTTGTCCAATTTTTATCGAATAATAAACTCTAAGAAATACTCCAAAAATTAGTAAAAACATTTTAAATCATTTAGGAGTATTTGGACAACAATTATAAATATTGTTTTGGTGTAAAAACCAATTAACACAAAATTATCAAAAGTGTTGTCCAATTTTTATCGAATAATAAACTCTAAGAAATACTCCAAAAATTAGTAAAAACATTTTAAATCATTTAGGAGTATTTGGACAACATTTATAAACATTGTTTTGGTATAAAAACTCATTTAAACAAAATCATCAAAATCTTGATAAAAACTTTTATCTAAAACTAATACCAAAATACCAAAAATTCTAACCCTATTTCACAACACCCAATCTCCCTCAATACTTCTCTGTTTCGCTGCTCCTGCCATCTTCATCTCTTTCTTTTCTTTTCTTTTTTCTTTTCCCACTGCCCCTCTTTTCTTGCACAGCCCACACACCATCACCACACAACACCGTCCGGTAGACCTGAGGCAGATCGACTAAGAAACAAGGAGCGCGCTAGCCGCGTGGTGAAAGAGAAGGTCTGATTTTCTTTAGGCGTCCAACCGTGTGGGGTGCATCGGTGGGTTCGCTTCCCATCTCCTTATCTTCTCCTCTATTCTATTTTTTTTATTTAATTTTTGTTGGGTTACTATTGGTAAGGAAGAAAGGAGACTATTTTAGTTTTGTTGGGTTTGTTGTGTTTATGTTGAATAGGGGACCTGAAGAAGAAAATTCTACTGGCAAAATCAAGCGGATAGAACAAAAGTTAGGCTCCCTAACCCAGAAGCTACTACATCTATACGAAATAGGGGTATTAGTTACTAAGAGGTGAACAGGGGGTTGTTGCTCAAGAAGAACAAGATGAGCCTATGAGGGAGGCGCCAGAATCCTCTAGACAATCAGGTAACCGACCATTTAGCATGAGTGGTAGGCTAGAAAGAGTGGAAGTCAATGTGGGCAAGTTGATAGATGATACTTATCAGTTTACGGCTAGAGTTGATGAGTACCACACAAAGTGCTTACAACGGTTCCATACTATCACCCAGCAGCAGCAGTACATGTATGGGATTATGTCTCGTATGGATCAGTGGTAAATTTCACAAGGCCACTACCCTCTACCTCCACCACCACAGTGAGTCATGTAAGTACTTATTACGCATTCCTCTTTACTTTTGATAATTTTCTCATATGTTTGGGAGGAAGCATATTTTAAGTTTAGGGGGGTTGTCAAGAATACGTAATTTAGTACTTTTTGCATTTTGCATTGTATTTAGGATTCCATGTAGAGCATCAATTTTCGATTTTTTTATTATTTTTTTATTTTTATTTTTAGCACATTTATCAGTTTAGCACGTTTAATTGCTTTTGTGTGTGTTTTTAATCAAGATTTTCGAAAGTGTCCAAAGCTTCCGTATGATTTTTACTATGAGCATTTAATTTAATGAGATGACATATTTTTGTGAATAATGCGATAAATGGTTTAGAAGATGTCTTTTATTTGTTTAGCATTAGTTAAGAAAATTGGGTATTAAAGCATGTTGTGAAACATAAGTCTGTGAGCTTTTGTGCCATAAACTGCTTTATCTTATGCAGCTTATTTGTTCTTGAGTGTGTCATTCATGATTGATAGAACTCTAGAACTTGCTCTGGTATCTTCAATGAAGTCATGTGTGTGTACAATTTTTAAAAATGATTTAAGGCCATCTTTGTTTAGCCTACTTAGCCTAAAACGTCTACCTATGAACTCATGATTGCCTAGTCAGCCAATTTTGAGCCAAAACTTTTTTGTTAGCCACATTGATCTTTAAAAATTGAAAAATTATTTTATCCCTGAAATTTCTTGAGCTTATAGAAAATGAACAAGTTTGGGGGAGATGTGGTAAAAATTTATGAGAAAAGAGAGGAAGTTGGCAAAAAAAAAGGGATGAGCAGTATATAGAAGAATGAAGAATGCATGAAGCTTTACTGATCAAAAAAAAAAGAATGCATGAAGCTTGAAAAAGAAAGAAAATCTCTGGGGGGAAATAGAGAGAATCGAGCACAATGAGAAGAAAGAAAAGAAAACAAATTCTGAAAATTGTGAAAAGCAATTTAGAGCTTGAGGCTAAAGAAAAAGAAAATAGACAAAAAGGCCCTAAGAATGAAAAAAGGAGAAAAAGGGTGGTGTTGAGTTGAAAAAAAAATATCTTGAAAAGAATGAGTATTATGCTGAAATTGGGTTGGTGAATTGCAAGTCTGTGTACTTAATTTTTATTTGCTCAAGTCAAGTAACTTAATCCAAATTTTTCCTACCCTTATCAAAGAGCCTACATTAAAACCAACTAAAAAGTCCTTTTTGCACGCTTATGGTAGTTCTACTTTCACTGAATTGATTTTGAGTGAAAACACTTTCCATACACTTTGAGAGATTAGTGATACATAGTTCCTACTTGCGAGTCGCGATGTCAAGTACCCGAGAGAGTATTAATTATGCCGAGCTTATGAAAGGTGACTTCTTGATAATGAATTGAAGGTTTACTTAAATATATGAAATCAAATGAGATTAAATGTTTGTAATGTACTTGTGTGTTCTTTGTACCCTTTGATATTATTTTTTTCTTAATTTGCTCGAGGACGAGCAATTCTTTATGTTTGGGGGATTTTGAGACGTGTAAAATATACGTCCATTTAGGGGCTTAAAATGGTATATAATTGATACATTTGCATGTATATTTAGTGTGTTTTTACTTGGTTTCCTTAGAAGGGCATGATACTACGTATTCTTGTAACTTTTTACAGAAAAAGGAGCTTTACTGAAGAAATATCAGTTTGAAGGCCGAATAGGATTGACGAGTGCAAAGAGATGATCAAAAAGACGAAGAAACCAGACAAAAACGCATCACACGGCCGGACTGTGTGGGACCACACGGCCGTGTGACTTGCCCGTGCGATGAAGATATGTCCTTGTGAAGTTGGGAAGAAACAAGGGGTGAAAACAAATCGCACGGCCGGACCGTGTGGAGTGGTCATGTGATGCTGCACAACCTAGCCATGTGATGCATTGTTTCGGATTTTTGTATCCTTTTCCCATTCAAACTCTACAAGTGATCTCTCCAAACATCTATAAATTAAAAGGGACCCAAGAGATGCACGAAAATTTATTCATTCATACACCATACAACACATCAAATTACACAGGAACACAAGATCCAAGGTCTTTGAGAGAGGAGGGCTAGGTCGCGACGAACACCACAAGGCCTTTCACATCTACGGAAGCACAAGAGCTTCGAAGGCTTGGAAGGAGAATCCATCCTGACAAGAAGGGGTTTTCTTTCTTATTTTAGATCCCTTGCTTGTGTTTAAATGATGTCATAATATTGATTTCAAATTTGTCTATTAATTTGTTATCAATAATATTTGGCTAATATTTTGGATCTTAGGGCATAATTAAAATTGTGGATTCATGTTAAATCTTGATTAATTGTTTTCTTAATTGATTCATGTGTTCTATTTTATGAATTTGAGTGCTTATTCTTAATTATTTATTATTTGTCCAATAATTTGCATGTCATATTTGTTACTGCGAAATTCGGAAGAGGAGTTCTAACAAAGACATAAATCAAATTCAGACATAAATGGGTGTATCGAGTCGGGAGACTTACAACTGTTTGTGGGGAGCCATTCAATACATAGATCTTTTGGGAGTTAATAATGGTTGTATTGAGTCGGGAGACCTACAATTATTATTAATCTACTGTTTATGCACCGATCGGGAGGGGGAATAAACTAACTTAGGAATTGAACCCATAGAATTTCATGAATTGGTTATTGGAGACGTATTCGGTCGGATAAATCCTACATCCATCAACTTCTATAATTGAGTCTTCAACTCTAGCAACTCGATTGGAGCCATTCTATACAGCGTTCTAGCAATTGGGGTGATTCCCGGTAATACCTCGATGGTGAACTCGACTTCCCTATTTGGAGGGACAGTGGTGAGTTCTTGTGGAAATACATCTGTGTATTCCAATACTATGGGCACTTGGTGAATTTGTGTCTCTACCTTGGGTTTGTTGATTACAAACACCAAGTACCCTTGTGCCCCTCTAGTGATCGCCTTCCTCGCTTTCATTACAGAAATGATTGGGACAATCTTAACTCGTGCCCTTCCAGAAATTTCCTCTTCGGGCTTTCCAGATTCGCATAGTTTGATGGACTTGCGATGGTAGTCCATCTGTGCATGGTGTGTAGATAACTAGTTAATTCCCAGTATCACATCGTATTCGGATATAGGTAATACGATCAGATCAATGTGTAAATTTATCTCATCAATCTTAACTCGCATGCATTACGATGATAATATTCGTTATTTGGCTTGCGCCCATAGGAGTTGAATTTATCTCATCAATGAGTAAATTTATCTCATCAATCTAAACATATAGGCATGTGTTCCATGCATGCATGCAGCTTGTGTACAAAGTGCGGTGCGACAAATGAATGTGATGATACAGGGTCAAACAGTACTTTAGCATAGTGGTCAGATACTAGAAGCGTACCTGTCACCACTTTTGTTGCCTCTGGAGCCTCATGCCCGGCTAGCGCAAATGCTCTAGCGGGCACCCTCACCCGATTACCCTGGCCATTGCCCGGCCTCTGTGGCTGCTCCTGCTTGTTTCTGCCCTCATATTTCGGGTATTCCTTAAGCTGATGCTGGTTACTGCCACAGCGCAAGCACCTTCCTTATTTGCGCCAACAGTTATTGGCAGTATGTCCCGATTTCTGGCAGTGTCCGCACGTCTGCCCCGACTTTCCTTCAACTTGACCCTTTCCCTTATTTGTTCTGGAAACTAGTCCTTTCTAGAACTTGGCAGGCTGCTTAGATGGTTGTCCCACAGCTGTCCTTTTCAGACTATTTTATGGCCTGTTTCTTATGGATCGCCAAAACGGTTCGTGCCTCGAGTTAATGCGAGAGTCGCTTTACCACGGCTGAGTATGTGGCCAATTAAACAGTCAGAAGTTATTTATGAAGTTCCAGCTTCAGTCCCCTCGTGAACTTATACAGCTTATCCTCCTCAGTACTGATTGTTCCCAGAGCGTACTTAGACAATAGATGGAATTCTGACTCATACTAAGCCACCGACATGTTTCCCTATCTCAGTCTGTGGAATTCATCCCGATGTGCTTCCTTTACCACTTGTGGGTTATATTGTTCATTAAACTCAGCCAAGAAATTCTCCCAAGTTCTGGCTGCCCTGTCCTGGTCCCATTTCCTTTCAACGAATCTCCACCAATCCCTAGCTGCCGATTCCAATCGAAATACAACGAGTGTCACTTTCTGCTCGTCGGAGTATTGAAGAGCGTTAAATATGTTCTCCAATTTTTCAATCCAGTCTTCTGCTTTCAAATCGTCTGGCTCTCCCAAGAAGCTGGAAGGTCAAACGCAGAAAGCGTTCTAGGACTCGATCGTTCACCTCTCGAGCGGGGTGTGCACACTGATTGGGCTATTCTTGTTGCCTCATGAAAACCAAGATCTGCGGGGCTCGTGCGATTAAATTTTCTCCTGCAACTGAGGAACTCAGTGGGGTCTTCCGCGTCCTCTATGTTCTGCCATTCTATATCTCGAAGCGTTAGATACAATCCATAATAAATGATTCCATAAATGCTCGCATAAAACAAGTTGTAACATGACGAAAATAATAGCAATACACAAGACACAAAATAAATACTAAGGAAAAGGCGTATCCATTAATGTAAAATTTGGAGTACAACAAATGAATTTCATACAACAACGGTACATAAATCTAAAGTACAACAGAATAAAAAATAAGCATCTACTATAACAACAGGTACAATCCAGGAAATCAAATCTATCTACTCAGGAATGGCGCAATCATCCTCGCTGTCACCCACGTCCACGACCTGGACCTGATCAGGCTCGGGTAGTGCCTCGGCGTCCGGCCAATTGACGAACTCAAGCCACTGATCGAGAGCTTGAGCATCATCGAGAGGGGTGGCCTCAACTGCCTCGGGCACCCTAGCCTCAGCTGGTAAAATCCTCCTAAGGATCCTCCTCGGGATCCTCTTCGTCATTCGCCTCGGGGTTGACTAATGGTTCCACCACAAGCGATGGTAGTGCTGGCGCATTAGCTGCTAAAGTAGCTTCCAAGGTGGCATCCCCCTAAGACAAGTCCGGTGTGAGGTCCTCGATCACCGTCATCTATTTGATAATAGTCTCCTCGAGGCGATCGATGGTGTCTCTCGACATGTGCGCGTCCATCTCCTACTTGGTGCGGCCATCGCTAGCGCGCTTCCTCTTCTCTCGAGTATTGTCCAAGCGGTCTGGATCGTTGATCTCGGTCCTCGTGAGCGAATGGTGCTCTCGTGATCCTTGACAAGGAGAGTCAAGTTGTTCTTCTCCTCTTGGCTCTTCGCCAGAGGTGCTCTAGCTCGCGTGTGCGGTGACGTTCTCTGTCGGCCCTAGTAGTGGCCCGGATGCACTCCTAATGCCGGTGGTTCTTCGCTCAGCCAGTAGTAGTCTCGCCGCGCGAGCCTCAAACACTAACCACCAAGTTGGGGGCGACGGCTCCATCCCTGTTCTAACACAACTAAGATGGGTTAGACGATTATAACGGAAGGATAAGGAAGAATAAAGAAAGTCAGTCAAGAGTCAACTAAGTCAAGACAAGTATAACTATAGAATCTCCAAGTATAGAATTCTTAACTCGCCTAAACATCAATAATATGGTTCTATGCCATTTTGAAATCGATTTCACACTTAATTAGTCAAGTTGAGGTACTACCCAACACACCAACGGTCTTATCCTGGGGTATTTCGGTGTAAGTTTCCATCTTACTAGCCAAGCTCGATACCACTCTAACATGTCACGCCCCAGACGGGACGCGACGACAATCCATAAATTAAATGTAAATACAAGTAAACCAAACAGTCTAGACAAATAATAACATAACCCCAAATAAAATAGAATCTAAAACAGCGGAAATAAACTACAAGTACTAGTACGGATTACAAATACATCCCAACAAACATCCAAATAAGCTTACAGTTCAAAACTATCCAAATTAACTTACAACCCAACAAAAGAACAAGTACACGTCAAATCACAAACTTAAGTGTCAAAAGGGTCATACGCCCTTGGTTACAACTTAAACGGGAAAACGGAAAATGAAAGTCCAACAACATCAGTAACAAAGGAAACAAATATAACAGGTGAAATATGGGAAAGTCAGTCTGTGGCAAGATAGGCATCTACAACGTACTCCTCATCTAGCCGTTAGAAAATAGGAGGCGATTGGACAAAAATTCTCAGTGGATGGGGGTAATCGTGTGCAAGTGTGGCGATATATATAGTTAAATGCAAGAAAACTGTTGTATGAAAAATGGGTGAATCATGATGCGTGGTTCACACACAGTTCACAAGCATCGTGATATATACTTAAAATAATATACTTATACAGTTTTGATGAAATAGTTCATGATCATTCAAGCACTATGTGATTCAAGCAAGACATGTAGTAGTTGCGTACGGAATGTAATGCCAACCCAAGCAATACAATTAGTAGTTGCATACGGATTTGTAGCGCCAACCAAACTGGTCCGAGTAACTCCAGAATCGTGTGGATCAGACAGTGATTCTTTTGTTCTTCCTTGTAACTCCCCAAGCAAGATGGTCCAAGACTTGTCACCTTATCGCTCCATAGGCAAAGACAAATCCACAGTAGAGCTAGCTAGGCCCGGATTGTCATAATCAGGATTATACCACAAGTACTACGACCCGCTTCCCATGGACATACTCCGTCCCTTAGTTACGGGATTAGGACAATGGGGCCGGAGAGTGGAATAGCAGCCGAACTGCCCGGTTTCATCCCTGACGTATCCATTCCGACTGAGAGCTCGACAGACCAAGTTGACTAAGGCAGGATAATAATTACAAGTACAGGATGTCAACCAGGCAGTCCAGTATATGGATTTTTAGGGAAGCAGTTCAGGAAAGTTTTCGAAATCATGTGTGGCATTTATTGGCGTTGGTGGGGTAAATTGGATGAAAATAATTATCGAGAGGATAAGTAATCTTCGATGCCTTGAAGAATTAGGTGGGACATAATTCTCGTTGTAGATTTGGAATCGCAAGGCGAGGAAGTCACCCCGCGAACGCTTATTAATTGGTCAAGACGATCCGATAAGTCAAGGGATTTTAAGAAAAATAAAATATTTTAAATAATTATTATAAGTCATATATTACAGATCAGTTCTTGAAAGAAAATAATTTGAGTTAGATCCTTGTTAAAAGAAAATTTTATAATTAGCCCCATTTTCTAAAAAATAATACAGTTCCAAAATGCTCTAAATTATTCAGATATTCAGGTTTTTAAATTTTTGGGATAAAGTTTTTATAAAATTCTCATATTGGTCCTAAATTTGTTAAAATTGTCATTTTGGGCCCCGAGTTTAAAATAATCGGATCTCACAAACCGGAAGGGCTTTTAATGTGATTCTAATTGAAAAATGTCACTAAGGTCAGTAGGATATTGGGACTAAAGCAGTTTTAAAAATAAATAAGTATAGGTTCCTTAACGTTTGAAAATCTCGTTTTTGTCCCATTTATAAATAATTGCCTTTAAGGCTTTTTAGGAGTCCGATTATAATGAAATTTAAACCTTGAGTTTAAAAATCATAAAGTTATAGTTAAAATAGTATTTCCAGGTACATGGACTGTATAAGTCATGGAAAACTCATTTTGGTCCTCAAGTTCAATCTTTTACAATTTGGTCCATCAATTTTTATAAAGTTACTTTCCAAGCTCTAAACACTTGGATTTTGGAATACCTTTCAAATATGTTATTTCCAGTCCCTTAAAAGATAAAATTTTAAATTTTAAAAAGTGGGGCTAGAACAGTTTTGAAATTTGTAAAATAGCCCTTAAACTTCTAAAGTTTTACAATTTAGTCATTGGGCTTTTAAGGGTTGATTTTATTTATCTCCAAACTCTTAAAACTCTATTAAAATGTCAAAATATAATTTTTCAACCTGAGTAAAGTCCCAAAATTCGAAATTTACAGAGGGCTCCCTTAATTTTATTTTCTTGCATTTAAGTCCACCAATTTGCCATTATTGCATTTTAAGTCCAAAACTTTGATTTTAATCATTTATGCTTGACTTGTACATGTTATAAGTCAAATAAAACATGGATATCAAAAATCATAAACATACATATACATCTCATCCAATAATTCATCAAATAAATCATTAAAATGTACATGCATGCACCTAAATTGCAATAAATAACATTTTTGAGCAACACTTGAGAATTTTCACAACTTAATACTTGAAATCAACATGCAATACATAATATATATATATATCTCAAGCTCTCAAGAAATAAATACTACATGCATTTTGAAAAAAATACCTAGAAGTTGAAAGAATTTTCCACCCACCTTAAAAATTGAATTATTGTGACATAAAAGGATAAATTTCACAACTTTTAGTATGAACTCACTTAGGACAGTCCCTAAGTCAAGAAATACCAAAAAAAAAAAGTTAGAAAGTGGAGTCAAAATTAAGAAGAAAAAGAAAGAGGTGAAAAAGAGGGCAAATACTACACTTACCTTGTGTAGTAGGCAAAAGGTGTTAAGTAGAAGCTTTAAAAAAAATGGTATCTTAGCTCACCTTAAAAATACTCTTAAGGTCAGCCCCTAATCCTCTAAAATTAAAAATGGAGAAGTCAAATTTTCGAATTTTTATGGGAAGAAAGAATAATGCTACAAACCCAATTTCTTACCTTGATATCTTGATTTCTAGGATGACTTGAAAGTCCTTCAAGCTTGTCTCCAAATATCCTTAAGGAATCCAACTTAACTCCTAAGCATACCTCAAAAATGAAATAATCAAAATAAAATTAGAGAAAGTAAGAAGACTTGAAGAAAATCAGAAAGATTGAACAAGATGCAAAATTTCTCACCTTGTTAGCCTAGGTTTCGAAATTTTGTAGGTAGAGGGAAGGGTTTTCTTGTATTTTTGGTTAAGTATTAAGAAGAAGAAGAAGAAGAAGAAGAAGAAAGAAAGTGGATTTTCTAGAGAGAAGTTGGAGGATGTTGGGTAACTTGAGAGTTGAAGGATGGGAGAATGAAACTAAACAAAAATTTGGTGTCCCCCTAAGGCTTATGGCCGATTGCAATGAAGGTAGGAGAAGGATTTTTTGTTTGTTCTAAGGCTTCTAAATTGTAGTTTGCATGGGAGACAATTTTGGTGGTCAAAGTATGGGTCTAATTGGAAGGTGTAAGAGTGTAGAGAATATTGAGGGAAATGTTGGAGATAGTGGAAATATTGTGAGGAAATTTAATATAAAAAATTAAGGTATAAGATGATGTATATAAGGCTTGTAATATGGTGTAATTATACACAAGAGGTACAATATAAGGTGCAGGTTTATAAGAATTGAGAGGTATTTCTATACCAAAATGATATCATGGTCGTCCACTATAGGTATTATTGTTGTATCCATATTTTTTTCTGTCCCAAAATTGATGATAATAGATGAATAATATCAATCTCCAAAATAATTAGTGATTTCCTTGATCACTTATAAGTCTCATGATCACTTATTCTAAATCAAGTTTTATATCTATAAGGTATAAATCTCTAAAATAAATAGTTATTTAAAATTCTAAGGTGATCAATAAATACACAAATAATAATAATGATCAATCAATTGATCATTAATGTGAAATAGAATTAATAAGGGATCATTAATCACAAGTAATAAAAAATAAAATTAAATGCGAAAATATATATATTATTAATATTTACCCGTCAAAGTGACGCGGTAAAGTAGTCAAAATAGTACATAGACGATAAATGCAATGAATACACGCTCGAAATCAAGGGCTTCAAAGAGAGAAGATCATCTTTTACATACATCATTATTTCAGTGATCATACAAGTAATAATCTAACTCAATATGTAATTTTAACTTAAAGGTTTGATATATTTATTTCTTTTTGAATCATTGACATAATCGAACATAAAATTATTTCCTATGAACTAGTTATTATTACACGTCTACGTGCCATACACATGGGAAAAGTTCAGAAGAAAGATATATTGTCTTCTTTTGAATATGCACTCGAATTTCTATATGGTCTTTAATATTAATTATTTTTTTTATATATCTATCCTTCAACAGCAGTTCTGGATGCATTATTTCAGTGACAACACGACTAATAATCTAACTCAATATTTAATTATACCTTAACGGTTTAATATTTGTTAATTTTTTAAATATTGACGTAATCTCACAAAAAATTATTTCCAGTTAGTATACGTGAAAAAAGTTCAAAAGAAAAAAGGTACCATCCTTTTGGAAATAAACACTCGATGAATATCTATATTTACTTTAATATTAAGTTTTATTTCTATTCTTCAACATTGGTTATATATATATATATATATATATATATATGACCAAATTAATCAAAATGCCACAACATTTTCGCCATAAAATGAAATAATAGGAGCAATGTTACCCAATGATATTGTTAAACAAAATATATGAACGAACCTACGAAGCCTTGATACAGGTGTTGGAAATTTAGCACTCAAAAGAAATAATTTTATTGATCACTCAAATATTACAAGACACACCTCACCACAACTTCACTCAAACTCAAATATTACTTAGAAGCTTTGCTTCTCACTCACTTGTTTTTCTTTCTTAACTTGATACAAAATGAACCAACAACACCCCCTATTTATACTAAAACTTCATCTAAATCAATGGCTAAGATTGATTCTCACCAACCTTAATCCAATGGTCATCTTTTATTTCCATCTACCACATTCACCTACCATACCAACAACTTAAAATCAACTACAAAACTCAACTACCACAATTAATTATAAAATAAGTTTATAATTCAACACTCCCCTTTAAACTTATTTTATAATTCCAAGTGAACTTCTCAATCTTGCAAAGTCTTCATACTTCAATGGCTTGGTAAAGATATCGCCTACTTGATCTTGCGACTTCACGCACGTCACTTGAATCTCTTCTCTTGCAATGCATTCTCTCGATGTAATGGTATCGAGTATCAATATGCTTGCTCGATTATGAAATACCGGATTCTTGGCCAAAGCTATTGTTTGACTTGTTATCAACATAAATCTCTGTTGGATCTTCTTGTGACATGCTTAATTCTTTTAACAAATTCCTTAGCCATATTGCATGACTAACGCATGATGTAGCCGCCACGTCTTCGACTTCACATGTTGAAAGAGTGACTATTGGTTGTTTCTTCGATGCCCAAGTGAAAGCAAGATCTCCCATGAAAAATGTGAAGCCGGTTGTACTTTTTCGATCATCGTATCTCAGCCCAATCACTATCATTGTATCCAACTAGCTTATAATCATTAGAAACTGAATAAAGCAGACCAAAGTTGATTGTACCTTTTAGGTAACGAAGAATTCTCTTGGTTGCCTTGAAATGTGTGGTGGTTGGATTTTCCATATAGCGGCTCACAAGTCCAACTGCGTAAAGAATATCAGGCCTTGTACAAGTTAAGCACCTCAAACATCCAACTAGGCTTTTGAAAAGTGTTGGATCCACTTTATTTGCTTCATCATCCTTGCACAATTTCAAACCACATTCTACTAGTGTGTTTATTGGATTGCAATCATCCATCTTAAACTTCTTCAGGATCTCTTTTGTGTAGCCTTCTTGTGAGATAAAAATCCCATCATCCTTCTGCTTGATTTCGATTCCGAGGTAGTGAGCCATCAACCAAATATCAGTCATTTCGAACTCCTTTGTCATTGCCTTCTTGAATTCTTGGAACAAACCTATATTGTTCCCTGTAAAAATCAAATCATCAACGCGTGCAGCGGAAATTAAAACATCACTATCATTGTTCTTGATGTAAAGAGCATGTTCGTAGGGACATTTGGTGAAGCCTTTCTCTTGAAAGTATTTGTCAATTCTACTATTCCATGCTCTCGGTGCTTGCTTCAATCCATAAAGAGCTTTCTTTAACTTCAAGACTTTATCTTCTTGTCCTTCAACCACATAGCCCGCTGGTTGTTCAATGTAGACTTCTTCCTCCAGTACACCATTAAGGAACGCTGACTTTACATCCATCTGATGTATTTTCCACTTATTTTGGGCTGCCAAAGAAATTATTAATCTTATGGTTTCTAAACGTGCAACAGGAGCAAATACCTCATCATAGTCAATGCCAGCTCTTTGACTATAACCTTTTGCAACAAGCCTCGCCTTGTATCTTTCAACTTCTCCTTTGGCATTCTTTTTCACCTTGTACACCCATTTTACACCGATTGCTTTATGACCTTTGGGAAGTTGAGCAAGCTCCCAAGTGTCATTTTTCTTGATGGATTTAATTTCTTCATCCATTGCATCTCCCCATTTCTTATTTTGAGTAGCTTCTTCAAAGTTCACTGGCTCACAATCTGCGAACAGACAAAATAGGGTGAGATTTTCGAGCTTATCAGTTATCTCATAGAGCTCTTCCAGACTTCTTGTACGCTCTTCATTTCTCTCAACTAGGAAAGATGGTGATGATTGTGAAAATGACGGTGATGTTGGTGGTGTAATGGGTTGTTCTCCGATTGCTCAACAATTACTTGTTCATCATCTTCAATTCAGAACGAAGTTGTAATCTTTGGCATGTGTACCCCAATCCCATTCGCTTCTTCTTCATCAAAGATAACATCTCGATTGGTGATTATCTTTCCATTGATGGGGTTATATAGTTTGTAGCCTTTGGAGTTATTGTCGAAGCCGATGAAGATGAACTTCTCGCTTTTATCATCCAACTTGCTTCTTTGTTCATCTGGTACATGTACATGAGCTATGCTTCCAAAAACTCTTAAATGAGAAATACCAGGCTTTCTCCCATTCCATGCTTCTTGTGGTGTCTTGCCCCACACGCTTCTTGTTGGTGAGCGATTTGACAGATAAACCGCACACGCCACGCCTTCCGCCCCGTAACTCCTTTGGCATTTTCTTGCTTTTGAGCATACTTGTACCATGTTGAGAATGGTTCGATTCTTTCTTTCTCGCAACTCCATTCTCGTTGGGGGATCGGGAACATGAAGTGGTCGTCGAATTCCATTTGCTTCACAAAACTCTTGGAATTCCTTGAAGTGAATTCTCCTCCTCGATCGCGTTCTCATGGCTTTAATGTGAAGACCACTTTCTTTCTCCACCGCCGCCTTAAACTTTTGAATGCTTCAAACACTTCGACTTCTCGCTTCAAGAAATAAACCCAAGTTTTTCTTGAAAAATCATTAATGAATAGTAGAAAGTAATTACTTTTTCCGAATGAATTTGGCTTGATAGGACCACAAACATCAACATGTATGAGCTCAAGTGGCTTTTGGGATCTGGAGTTTGACTCTTTTGGAAAGCTTTGCCTGAATTGCTTCCCAAGTAAACATCCTTCACAAAGCTGATCAGGATGGCTGATACAAGGTAAACCTCTCACCATATTCTTCTTGGATAGTAACTCGAGTCCTCCAAAGTTGAGATGTCCAAATCTTAGATGCCACAACCATGATGAATCTTTATAGCACATCTTGAGACACTTTGCTACATCAGTTTGAATGTTGAGCGTAAAACATTCTATTTCTTGACATGGGTACCCTGGCAATCAAGTTATTCATATTGTCTTTTATAGAAAGGTTATTGTCTTTCAAATGAATATCATAACCTTTCTCTAAGAGTTGTCCTGCACTCAAAATATTTGTTTTCATGGTGGGTATATAATAAACATTAGAAATAAATTGATGTCTCCCATCTTTCAAGCGAATAAGGATTGTACCTTTTCCTTTACGGCTAATTTAGAATCATCACCGAAAGAGACATTGCCACTTACAGATTCATCAAGTTCTACGAACATTGTTCGTCTCCCACACATATGATTGCTAGCACTGTATCTAGGTACCATGTGTCATCTTGACCTTCACCGTTATCGTTTCGTCTTTAGAAGCAAAACATTAGCACCATCTTCTTTCTTTTCTTCCACCGAATTGGCTCTCTCATTAACTCGAGTATTGGGATTTCTACAATCTCTGGCGTAATGACCAAACTTTTGACAATTATAACATTGAACTTGAGATTTATCATACCTCGAGTATGAATTTCCTCTTCCACGGCCTCTTGTGGAACTTTCTCCTTGCATATAGTTGTTGTTGTTGAAATTATTGTTTGAATTCCAACCTCGTCCACGACCTCGACCTCTTCCTTGTCCACGACCTCTTCCACGTTGACTTCTGTTATTGTGGAAGTTTTCTTCATTCTTGGTTTGCTGGACTTCTGTCTTAAGAAGTTGATCTGCAACACCCTTTTTCTTCTTCTTTTCTTCATGGGCTTGCAGTGAACCAAGAAGTTGTTCAATTGTCATAGTTTCGAGGTCTTTAGTTTCCTCGATGATAGTTGTAATACTATCAAAATTTGCATCCAAAGATCGTAAAATTTTCTCCATAATGACTACATCTTCTAGTTTTTCACCATTTCTTTTTAGTTGATTAGAAACGGTCAAAACTCTAGAAAAGTAATCAGAGACAAGTTCACCTTCTTTCATTTGTAGTGAATCAAACTCTCTTCTCAATGTTTGTAGTCGTACCTTTTTAACTTTCTCTTCTCCCTTGTAAGAGACTTGGAGCTTATCCCACACTTGTTTAGCAGAGGTAGCACTTGAGATTTTCTCAAAGCCATCATCATCTAAAGCTTGGTAGATGAGGAAGAGAGCCTTTTTGTCTTTCTTTCTCGAGTCTTTCAAACTATCCTTTTCTGTAGAGGATAGTGTTGACTCGTCTTTAGTTTCTTCATAACCTTTTTCCACGACTTCCCATACGTCATGTGCTCCGAGAAGTGCCTTCATTTTGATACTCCAGTTTTCAAAATCGTTTCCCTTAAGTTGTGGAACTTGGAATGATGCCACACTCGCCATGTGAATTGAAGATTTCGACTAACAAATGGATGAAAATAAAATCTTGGATTTTTTTACTTGGTCAACGGTCAACCCTTGGTCAACTCATGATCAACTATCAACTTGATTTGGTCAACTCTATGAGTTAACTCAATACTCTCAACCCGATCTCACTATGTATAAAATCTCAAGAAATTTTTTTTTTCGATGTGGAAGATCGATCAAAGCCGCAACCACAGAGAGCATACTTAGAATTTCACGAGATTTTACAACGTAACTCTCACGCCACTTTGTTGGAAATTTAGCACTCAAAAGAAATAATTTTATTGATCACTCAAATATTACAAGACACACCTCACCACAACTTCACTCAAACTCAAATATTACTTAGAAGCTTTGCTTCTCACTCACTTGTTTTTCTTTCTTAACTTGATACAAAATGAACCAACAACACCCCCTATTTATACTAAAACTTCATCTAAATCAATGGCTAAGATTGATTCTCACCAACCTTAATCCAATGGTCATCTTTTATTTCCATCTACCACATTCACCTACCATACCAACAACTTAAAATCAACTACAAAACTCAACTACCACAATTAATTATAAAATAAGTTTATAATTCAACAACAGGAACGTAACACGGGTACGATACGACACCAGTACGGAATTGTAGTATATTTTAAAATTTTAAAGAAGTGTATGGGGTTCCTAAAAACAAACTCAACATCATTTCAAATCATGGTAGTTGTTGAATATCTCTCTTTTATTTCCACTTCTTGGAATTGTGATAATAGATACATAAAAATTGTCATATATTCTACTATACTCTAATATTTTCGAAGCTTTGCTGTAAGAACATAGAAACAAGTTTGCAACAAAAAAGCAATATAAAGATCATTTTTACGCTTAGAAAGAACAATTTATGTATTAGCATCACATGCAAAATCAATTTGAGTAGGTCTCTTGTAGGACCGTCTTATGAATCCTATTCGGTAAGACGGAACCTACAGCCCAACCCGCCCGCCCAAACACACATGTTATTTAGAAAAAAAAATCGGCTTCAATGCTTGTGGGGAATTGAACCCGCTCCCATGAAGACGTAAGGTGGTATTCTACCATTACACCACCAGTGCTTGTTGTGCAATTTTAGTATAATCATGTATATAAACCCATTCATAAATACGCTTGGTAAATTAAAAAAAACGCTTATAAATGCATAGGCTAAGAATCGAACCCAATTCTATTAAAAAACGTGATACATTATCTCAATAAATGGATACTTATAAAAGTGTTACTTTAACTACATCATATTTATTTTTTATTTTTTCTCTTTTTTTGTTCCCAGTTTGTAACTGTATTAAGAAATCTGATACTTTATCTCAACAAATGAATACTTTTACTTATAAAAGTGTTATTTTAACTATATCATATTTGTTTTTTTATTTTTTCTTCTTTCCTTCATTTCTAATTTATGACTATATTAAAAAATATGATACTTTATTTCAAAAAATAGATACTTTAACGTATAAAAGTGTTACTTTAATCAGTTATATATATTTATTGTAATATATTCATAATTTGTGACTATATTAAAAAATATATTACTTTATTTCAAAAAACAAATACTTTTACTTATAAAAGTATTACTTTAACTCTATCATATTTATTATTCATCTTTCTTTGTATTTATTATTAAAAAGTGTAATACTTTATTTTAAAAACATATATGTTTACTCTTAAAACATGATATTTTGTCTCAAAAACTATATATTTTTACTCATAAAGGTGTTACTTTAACTCTGATATAATTATTTTATCTTAAATGTAATGTAATCATAATTTGTGGCTATATTAAAATATATGATATTTTATCTAAAATAACCGATACTTTTTCTCATAAAACTGTTACTTTAACTGAGGAAGGAAAAAAAAAAGGCAGCATGGTGCTTTGACCCGCGGACCTGGTCAACAGGATCTGCAGATCAAATAGGATCCGTCTTACGGATTGAGACCCGTAAGACGGTTCTACATGAGTTTTTACCAATCAATTTAATATTATTCCTAAGATCGAGTTATTGTTAAATGAAAGATAGGAACGAATCAAATATAAATTCAAATGAATCCCATCAAACCGATATAATGCAAACTCAAAACATTCTCCTCGCTAATATTGATATAATAAAAGGACTAATTATAAGAAAAAAAAAACATTCATGAACCTAATTACCACCCGACGAGAATGACAAGGAACAAAGAAAAAATAAGAACTTAACAATAAATTAAAGGGATCCAGTTAACACAAATTAAACAAGGGCCAACAAATAAAATAAACCAACCAGGAATACACACACGTACATATATGTGTGTTTGGCTATTACATTGATCTAGAACTGAAAACCAAATCACACAAATAAAACAAAGATAGTTTCTAAGAAATTCTTGAAATTAATTGGCTCCTCCATGTCCATTTCCAGGTTTATTTTCAGAGTGGTTGAAGGTATACGGATACGGCAGCATTTCCCAACCCAGACCACTTCTTCCAGCTCCGGCCGGACTTTCCATCAAAGTCCACGTTGGGAAATTCTCATTCATGTTCTGTTCTTCCTCCACCACCGGAGGAGGAGGAGGAGCTGCCGCTGCCTCTGCCACCGTGCCGGAAGTAGAAGCCCCCTGGCCATTTTTCTTCATCGCCTCCAATCTGGACACGACTTCCCTGATGTTCTGGTTGAGAACCCAGTCATACTCCGCCGCGTCCCGCATATCGAACTGCTCGAAGCCCACCACTCCGGCAATTGACTGAAACAGAAAACTCTCCATTTCTTTATGCTTTTCCTCCTTCTGGGTGCGGCGGAGCTTGTCCTCCGCCTTCTTGACCCGTTGGTAGGTGAAGCTCTCATGGTTCACCATTTTTTTGGACCGTTCCAACTCCGGCAAATTTCTGAATCGCGTTAGCACTGCTATAGCCTCGAGTGGGGATCGCCAAACCTCTGGCTCGGGCTCGTACGGGCTGTATATGATGGCGCAAGCCTCCACGCCGCAAAGGGTAGCTAGCTCGGTCACTTTTTTGATCAGTCCCTTCTTCCTTTTCTTGAAAGAAGCCTTCCTTTCCGTCTCATTGTTAATGTAAGCTAAAGTTACTTTCTTTCTTGTCATTTTTTACTTGTTTTTTTCTTTCTTTGTAGAGTAAAATTTCTTGGAATTTTTTTCTCTCTTGTTTCTTTCTTGAGTATATAGAACAGGTACTTGTTATGGTGTGTATATATAGATGGTGATGAGATTATCAAATTATTTTGGATTAGCACGATTTGAATTTTGTCTTAGTATTTTCTTAGTTGTCAAAATTTTATATATGGTTTGTGTTTGGTAATACCGGTTGGATGCCTATTATTTTGTGGAAGAATTGTCTTAATAAATGCTCAAATTTTGTACATATAATTGTATGGTTTGGATTTTGTATTAATGTACTTACCTAAATGTGATATGGTGTGGATCCAACTTTTATTTGTAGGATTTCGAGTGCTTATGTGGTGAGGACAGTACATGTATATTTCTTTTTGCCATTTCATTATTTTCCAACAATTGTAATGAAAGTCGAATTAATGAACTTAAAGTTTAACAATTATAACGATTTTAACGTACAACGATAACAATAATAAGAATACTTGTTAATTACATGCCGTTGTTTGAACTTGGATTCTCGTCTAAATATATGAGCCACTTTGATTTTTTGTTTTAATAATGTATGGTATTCGTATATTACGTGTAAAACAAATATTTAAATATTAATTGTAAATGCATGACGTGGAAATATAAAAGATAAAACACGAAACTTGAATCAAGAATCCTAATACTAAGAGGGGAACAAATGGAGTGACATTAGTTGCATGAGACCATAATATCCTGCAAGAAAGATTTATATATTATAAGGTGAGACCAAGAAATTGCGGCAAAAATTAATTAATTTCATTTGTAGTATATATGCTACCTTTTGTGTTCTTTTTTCACTGTTTTTCTTTCGTTTCGTCAATTCTTTTTGAATAAATACAATTCAACTTCCAAAATAACAAATAAACAATTGGTAGACTAGTTAATTTAATAAATATAAGAATAGAGAAAAAAGAAAAGAAGAGAAAGTAACAATGGAAATTGATGATTAATTAACCAGTTGTCATGGTACAAAATATGAATTATTAGATATAGATGGTGTTAAATGCATAAGTAATCTTGGTTTAGCAATATGTAGGTGATTGCAGTAGACAGAATGGCACCTTCAATGAAATGTATTTGTTAGTAAGTTAACATAATTATTTTCCTTCTATTTTGGATTGCCAATATCTTATCTCTAGATCTCAATAATTAAGAATATTTTATTAGAGCTGGTTAATTCAATTATGTTTTGTGGATTCCCTGGATATTATCATGAAGAGATGGTATTTCTTAGTAAGTTGTTTTTAATTTTTCTTTCTTTTTCTTTTGTAGTAAGAAAAAAAAATGTTCTTCACAGTAATTGCCTCTATTTTTAACCAGATATTTTCTCTCTAATTCAAAAGAAAATAAGTATTTTCAGAGAAACTAAACAGAGGTGGCCAAAAAAAAAATTAGGGTTAAATACAATAACATCCCCTGAACTTGACCATATATTTCATTTACCCTTCTGAACTTGGAAATGTAACACTTAGCCCCCTCAATAAAATTAAAATATAATCTATAGACAAAACTACTCTTAATAGAAATGAACCTACATAATTTTTAGTAAATTTTGAATTGTATTTGCCCTATTTGATTTACATCCTTAATAAATTCAAAAACTGAATTATTTTTTAATTGTACAATAAGTAATTTAAACTTTAGAAACCTAAAGCAGTGTGCAACAAATACACACACACATATATATATATATATATGAAAGATGAATGAAAAAAAATTATTAACTATTTAATTAAAATAAACTTTAAATAATAGAAAAAAATGAATAAATATATTTTCTTAAACCTAATTTAGTTATATATTTCACACTTCTTTATTTATTTAATTTTTTGTTTATCAAATATGATTCATAGTCCGAAACATAGCATTAATAAATTATTGTGTTTAATGAATAATCAATATTATTAATGAAATGAATTGAAAGCACACCCGATAAGTTTCTTAAAATATATTAGACATTAAATCTTGTTATTTGAGAAAAGATTATTTAAAATACATAAATATTACCAAAGGAAATATGTTTTATTTATTATTTCTTACTAACATATTACATATATCATTATATTAGAAATATAAATTATCAATAATTTAAAAATAATATGTATGCAAATTCAGTACACAAGAATATTTATTCGTGTTATTTGAAAGAGTTTAAAAATTAAAAATTATTTTTATATTAAACTCAAATAACCAAAATAATTTCTATATTCAATATTTTTGTATATTTGTCATATTCATCTATTATTAAAATATTTTTTAATATTTGAATTAGTTAAGTTACTAATTGTACAAAAATGATTTAAATAAAGAGCACAAAGTCAAAATTGAGCTACAATCACTAAAAAAATGTTAAAAACAATTATTATTAAGGGTAATTTTGCCCATACATTAAATTCTATTTTGATTGAGGGGGGTAAGTGCTACATTGACAAGTTCAGGGGGTAAATGAGACATAGGACCAAGTTTAACAGGTGTATTTGTATTTTGCCCAAAAAATTATATCAATTATATGTTATAGAATATTGTCTCTATATATACTAGCATTGTCTCTATATAGCCCAATTAATTTGACTTGAAACCTTTCATAAGATTGTGAATTTAAGTCCGCTTAAATAGTAGTTCATGAACCAATCACTTATACAGCATAACCGAATCATAATGACCTATATATTGGTAATATTATGGCAATTGATCAACAAGGCCTTTTGACAATAACTATAACTCAATCTAAACATTTCATAGTAGTGAATGATTCGCGTGGACGTGCCTAGAGTTTGATGTGAGTTTCATTGCATCCTACTGTCAATCCAACCAAATCAATATGTACAGTAAACTATCTTGCATGCCACATTTTTTTCCTAAATAAATGAGACAAATACGCGTATTCTATGTTTTTGTGTTTACTATTAATGCATTAATTTGAAGTTGTTTGGTTATCCAAATAAGGCTTATACACGAGATGCACACATCTTATGCGTACAAATTCATCTGACTTTCCACTTATTCTAGTGATTGATTAAATCGCATGAAAAGATGCTCCCTTCTCTCTCCTCCATAAACCCTAGCGGCCGGCATCAACCGTCACTACAAGAATTTCAGCTTATAATGACGAAAATCTGATGAGGATATGAGGAAATGGTCATTAAAAGCTTGACTTAAGAGCTTTTTATGAGGGTAAGAAAAACTCCTAGTTAAAAACACTAATTATTTATGACGAGTTTTTAATTCCCTAGTTACAGGTAATTAATCCCGTCATTATTTGTGTCAAAACTAATTCCTCTCATTATTGCTTATCGAGATTCGAATAGTAGGCTCCCAAATTTCTCACCTAAATACAATTCTAATTTTTATTAATAAGGAATCTATAAAATTCCTTTTATTGAAATAGAAAAAAAAACTTTTGAATTTCTATAAAAAAAATCTAAATAAAATAACCTCTTCTGAAAGTCCCTTCCTTTTCCAATTTGTTTCTCAACACTCATCCCTCTTTCTCCTCTCTCTCAATTGATGTCCTCTTTTAGCGTCTATCCTCTCTATCAACCCTTTCATCGCCGTTGCCTCAAGTACGTCCGCTCCCCGCCTTCGCCACTGCCGCTGCTACCGGTGATCCGCAGCCCACGCCATCCGTGTGGCCCTAGTATGCACTTGTGAGAAAGCAGTCCCAATTTCAAATCTTATGCCCTAGCAAATAATAGGTATTTACGAATTGTGATTTTTAGTTTTCATTGGTTTGATGGAAAATGGTGATAATTAAATCTCTTGCAACTTAGTATGGCATTTATCGAATTCTAGATAGGGTTATGTTGGAATTTTCCTGGTAATTATTGTAATTGATTTAGGGGTTAATGTTATGAGTTTGCAAAATCAGGTGAAAGTTCAAACTTTTGAAATAATTGTGTCCTCCAGCTACACAGCTGGCGATATAGATGCAGGTGCAAATAAGACTCAACAACCAAGAACCAACTCTGTTTGTGGAGTTGAAAAGGTATATTTCCATGGGAGTTTTGACTGTAATCTTTATATCAGCTTATGTGGTTCTCAAAACTCAAAGCCCTAGCCCCTAATTTTAATTTGTCCTCCGTCGAGTGTCGTCGTGTACTCAGCTATTCGCCTCCCCTGTTGCCATACAATGGTCTGGCTTGCCATCGCATTGACAATATGGAAGATAGAGTTGATTTTGTCTATGGCAGAGGAGCTAGGAGACGGTGTTGGAGAAGGCGCGAGTCGGGACCGCGAATGGGACAAGAGAGACTCGAGTGGGAAAGGGAAGAAACCCCTTATAGAAGATACCATCCATCTTCTTCACATTCTCGTTCCCACTCGTTTAATTAAATAGCGAACTCTGGCATCTTTCGTGGATTTGCGTTTATTGATTTCTCTTATGTGGTATGAAAGTAATGGTATCCTGGCATTACATTTGATTTTATTAAATTCCATCATAAATGTCTTTTCTACTTATAAAACAGGGTACTGCACAAGCAATGGTGTAAAGGTTTGGGCACGAGTGGCTACTTGTGGATGGTAGGAAGCTCTTCTTTGAATACAGGTATATATATATATATATATATATATATATGAATTGTATTGATGGTCGATAGTATGTCAACATGATTGAACTCAATTTATCTGCACCGTTTGAGAAGGTTTGTGATTTATGAATATGGTATTAGGCACTTGAAATTACTTATTGATCTGATAGTGGACTTTGACTTTGTTCAAATAATGGCAAAAAATTACATATTAGATTTAAAACAAATAGTGAGGAAAAACATATACTGAGCAAAGTTGGTATATCTTATATACATATAGAGAGAAATGGATGATGTTGATAGGGTGACATCATAGTTTTATAGCAAGCTTTAGGTTTCATACTCCAAAAGATAGTGATCTAAAGGATAATGAAGTTGCTACAGGCTAATTGTATATATATAAAAAAATAATTACAGGCTTATTGAAGTTAATTTATATATTGTTTAAAATTCTGAATCTTATAATTTTTGATTTTATTTCATGCTAATAGGTCTGTGCATCTAGATACTTCTTTGGACCTTTGAATTTTTTTGGACTTGGACCAATAATTAGTTTTTGTATCTGTGGTTTGATTTATTTATTTTTTAAAATATTTTCAAGCAACTCATAAACAATATTTGGTATCCTTCAGATTGAAAATATGATATGGATCCTGTAGGTTGAGACTTGATCTTTTCTAAAGCCTAGTCTATTTTTGTTTGTTGATCGGGTGCATCATTGCAATTCACCTTTCTTTTGTTGGTTTCTTGACATTTATGTTATCATAGTTCTTGTTGAGTGGATGTAACTTTTTTGGTGTGTGGTAAGTTGCTGAATTTTGCCCAATATATTATTGAAAATATTTTTCACCGTCATTGAAAACTTTGGCTTTTATTTGCAGTAGTAAACCAACTGGCAGAGCTAATATATTGGAATGGATAGTGAATCAAGGTCAGGCTAGTAGCCATATAAGTATCATGGTGTCGTCTGATCGGTTGTGCACCATATGCTGCTGTGTCAAATTTTCAATGAGAACATCATGTTTTTCAGGTTTAGTTTCTTGACCTTTATTTTCATGGAAGCTTTTACTTTCTTATCATTATTTGTCAGAATATAGGCACTGACTTATTTACTTAATTGAAATCTTTTATCCATTTTTTCAATTAGTGTAATGAACCAAGATCGAAAAATGCTCCCCCATTTTATATGGCATCATCAAATTAAACTCCTCGCAAGAGACGCGAAGCAGGTTAGTTTACCCTTATTTGCTACAACTGCTTATGTATAATGTGGTCCAGGAATGCTTTTACATACTAGTGTAGAATTAAATCATTAGTATACTTTGTTGGTTTCCATTATTATCTTTCCATTTATTGTTTTGGTTTATTAGTTGGGGCAAGTTTTAAATCTTTGATTTTTGTTTAATTAAATTGTGACTTGTAGCTACTATATGACTTGTTACGATTATCTACTTCTTTGGAATTTTGTTTGAGTCCTCTGTTGATGTATTCACCAGTAGCTTGAGGTGATAATACCACCCTCAATAACCTTAAAGATCTTTTTTCTTCTGGTTAACTTTTCTGAATAACAAACATGAGGATATATTAAGTGTTAGATTTCCCTTTATATATATATATTGATACAAGTATATATATATACATATATATTGATTTCACTTGTATCACTCACCAATTTGATGACCCCATTGCAACTGTAGATTATGCTTTGTCCATCATATTCCTTAACAGTTTTACACTTTGAATATTATTGTTTGCTATTGGGACTAATGACTTTCTTTTCTGATTTTTTTTTTTTTGTAGAACTCATAAAGAAGAATTCAAGAATGGGTTAGAAAATTGGTACATGGTGGTATGAAGCAGCCAAGTGATTCGCCTTTATGGTGCTCAAATATTTTTGTACTCCATGTAGTAGATATTAGAAAAAAATTTAGTTATCCATTGAGATAAAGCTCACAGATTACAATTATATTGTGTAACTTTTTATTTACTGAATAAGTATCGATGTAGTTTATGCAAACTTTATTGTTTAATAAAATTATTTGTTTTGAATATATTGCAATATTCATATATATTTTATTAGTGATGATGTGTTTTTTTATGTATGGAGCTATTCTAATGAAACAATAAATGTGAATTCATAATTAAAAATAATTTGTAATGAAGGTAATTACTAATTTAATGAGGGGTGGTTTTATTGCTGAACTAATTTTTAGTGACGGGCTAATAACAAATAATGAGAGACAAAAATGACAGTTAATAATGAAATATATCATCATTTCAATTAATTTTTAATGACGGGATAATTTCATCACTAAATATATTAAGACAATAATAATGGGACCTATTTACCGTCATTATTTACTTTTACCTAGGAGGGCAATAATGACGGGCTCATGACAAGAAATTCCTGTCATTAAAAGTCTTTAATGATGAATATTTGACATATAACGAGGATATTTTCTGTCATTATAAATCATTTTTCTTGTAGTGCGTGAGATATTTTCTGGAAACAAGCTCCGAGTCTGACATGGAAGACGTTCAGTTATTTGTTATATCTTCCCTTCCATCTTTCACCCCACTTGTTTTGCCTCCCAAGTTATGATTCTTGTGCGTTTTCCATGGCTGAGGTTGCGGCTGCTCATGCGCTTCATGCCTTTTGATTCGGCATAGAGAGAGTAAAGCCGAGCTCATGGTCAAAGCAAGCTCAATATAGTTATACTTGGGATGTTATATTAATAAAGTCAGGGACAGGGGATGAGCCCATAATTGAGGCCCAATTTCTAGAAGCCTCAGGATATGCTCGGGATTGTCAAACCGGATAAGAGTTCGGTATTGATCGTGACGTGGCTTAAGTTGTTAAATCGAGATAATTTGACAACTAATTTCGATGATTCCTTGTAACCGTCTCTTGAAATTTAAACCCCTATCACATTATCTATAAATACCTATCACTCGGGTATGGTTGATCCCTTATGCACGTTTGATATTTTACTATACACTTGTAGGTCCCAATGGGTGTGAGTGTAAGGTTTAGAAGGGGGTTGAATAAACCTTACCAACTTTTCGATTTAGTCCTTTTAAATATTCAAAGTTAATTATTCACGCCTAAGTCCTGATGGACAACTAAGTTAGTTAACCAAATAGAGTTAGCCACTCAACGACTCGAGTTTGTTGATAGAATAACTCACCGCTTAGTCTAAAACTTAACTCGACCGTGATATGTTTTTTGGAAGACTTAACACCCTTGAAAATTGGTTAAGTTTGTTTTAATACTTGGTTTTAGACTTAGTTGATTATCAATTGGATAGCAAGTTTATCAGCAGATATAAATGTAATATGCAGAAATTAAAGTGTTGAAATGTAAATGACACAATAAGTTTTATAGAGGTTCGATCTAATCCTCTCTTCTCCAACTCCTGGAGGAATCCACTAAGTATTGATCAATATACGAGTAGTTATCACCCAGGATCTGTCTTGATCACACAAACGGTGACTTGATCCTTGGGACTCGGTCCGGAGATGTCTTGGTCACACAGTGGCTTCTCGACGACTCAACTTCTTCACAGGGGTACCGCTTTGCTACTACAACCCACTTTCTCAAGTTCCTTGGATTTGATCACGAAGCCCTCCAAATAACTTAAGACTGGTTCGAACTTGAACCTTCCTACAATCCTCCGTGGAATGTAAACCCCTTGATTCTTCAAATGTTTCCTCTTCAACTGATTGAAGTCGTCTTTCCTTCACAGGTGAGTTTTGGATTGATTTCCTTCGTAATGTAGGCTTGAGGATTGAACTTGAATGACTGGAAAGTGATTTTTGGTTACAGTTCAAATGTTAGCTTGAATGTTCGTGGTTCAGGTCGGTAACCTACTCTCAGAGTGATTTCTCAGCCTTTTATAGTGATCTTTCAAAAATTTGCCCGTTGAAGAGATAGGCTTATTTTTGAAAGTCACTTGTGGTCGTTGGCTTGTCTTGTTGCAGTTCTTGGAATTGACATTTCCTCGTATAAATGATCCTTGACTTTTCGGAGATCGACACAAAAAGTGCTTCCCATTGGTTTATTCCTTTTGCACGCTTCTCGGGATCGCACTTTAAGAAAGATAGTATGGAAGTATTACTTGTTTAAGTAATTCTCTTGATTTCTGTGCAACGGATCTCTTTCAGTTATCTCGACTTGACTGCATTTCCTTGCCTTCTCCAGGTGACTTCGAGTCAGCTTCCAATCATTGGATGACTCTTTTGTCACTTCAACTTGAGATTTGGCTATCTTTAGTTGACTTGACTGATACTTCACTCAGCTGCATCTCAGTTGCACCTTCATCGAGTTCCTGTCTCTTCTTCCTTGCCACACTCACCGCCCACAAATGAGTCTTCCTTCTAGTCTCCGGTTGTCTTCTTGCATGTTCAGGCATAGCCGACTTAACTCACTCGACCCAGCCCTATCTATTACAATGCAATTTACAACAAAAATGGGGTGCCAACTTCCTATTCTAAGTTTTACATGGCATTCATCAAAATGTACAAAATAATTTCCCAACAATTTCCCCCTTTTTGATGATGCCAAAACTTAAAACATTCATACAATACTTAAACAGCAAAGATACATACAGACAAATGTAGAATCACAGAATGTATGCTTCGAATCGATCTTTTATTGATCATCGCATTCTTGTTCTTTACATAGCTGTTTACAAAGTGTATCAGAGCTTGAACTAAAGGAAAATGTATCAGAGCTTAAATGGAACTTAAAGTAACCATGTTGTTCTATATCTACACAAGTATAGAAATTGTACAGTTTTATTCAACGTACAGAAGACTTGCATAGAATGTATTTACATAGTAAAATACATGAAGGGGTGGACAACAACACTTCATCTCCTTCGTTGCCTCCTTCTTTCATCTCCTTCAGCTCTGTCATCTTCTGACCTCTTTCTCTTCTTCTCATCTTCAGCTGCCTTCCTTTTCTCATATGCTTTCCGGTCAGCTTTATCTCTTCTCAGTCTTTCTTGTCTTTCCTCCCACAGCTGAGTTTGTCTCTTATTTTCCTCTTCAATTCTCTTTGCATACTCAACATTATTCTTAGCCACTTGCAGGTTGGCCACTTCGTCAAATCCAGCCCAATAGATCCCTCATTTCTTTCCTGGATCTATGTACTCAATGTTTTTGGCGAGAGATCAGGTCTCAAACCTCTTCCTCCACCACGCTTCTCCCTCTTCCTCTCGGGCGTGTATTGATCGAGTCTTCTTTTTTACCGGTGAGTGACTAGCAGAGTGACCAAGCAGAGTGATGCCGTGAGTCTTTGTCTGTCGCCTTCTTCATAGTGTGAGACCTTTTCCCAAGATAAATCCCGTGCTTGAGCCTTGGACATGTTTGCGAAGTAACCTTCGGGGATGCGAGCGTATTGAATTCATCAACAGATCTCGCTCGGTTCCGCATATCGAAATGGCATAAGTGTCTCTGTCTGTTGGAATGCCTCCATGTTGTTTCGAGAATGTTCATAACTCGCATCCATCTTTCCTTCCACTTCCTTTATCCCCGCTTCAATCGCTTTCCTCTTTTCAAACCCATAGTGCTGCAGAGTGTTGGAGTGGCGAGTCATGAGAGTTTGTCGATAATATCATTTGTGACAAGACCTTGTTGAGGGGTTTTAGCAATCATCAAGGTCACATCTTTCGTGCCTTCCCCTCAACAGACTTCCCTTTCTTCTCTCTTATTACTTCCTCGCTTGTCTTTCCCTTCACAGATTGCTTCTCCTTCCTTCTCGCCTTCGGATCCCGGCGCGCTTTTAGGTATTCTTCTTCCCCTTTTTGGCATCATCAAAGGAGAGAGAAACCCCGGAAACAAGCTAGCAAGCAAAAAGTCTAGTCTGGCGATAGTCGAGTTCGTCAATCTGTCATGGAGTATGCCGCACGGAACTCGATGCGGGTGGCGTTGGATTCAGCTGCTACCAGCTTCATCTCGTTCGATCCTTATTCTCTTCCACGCGCAGGAGCTCGTTCTTATTATGTTCACGCAGTAGCTTTATCTTTGTGGTGTGAGATTCATGCATTTGTTCGATGTGCTCTTGCAATTTTGTCTTTGCAGAAGCATTCTCACCGCCTTGAGGACTAGCAACTTGTTCAACAATGTCTGAAATATCGAGCTTGTTCCACACGCATTGTCTCCTTCATTGTTGCCACCACTCCCGAATCCCGACTATTATGCCTCGCAAATCGCCATAAGGTTGGCGTCTCTGTTATCCAACCTCATGTCCAGTGAGGGCCTGGTGCCTCTCCATCTTTTCAATCTCAACAAATAAGGCTTTGAAAACTTCCCAAACTTCAGTTGTCTCCTCTGTTTCAATTGACGGCCAAGCAGCGTCAAAGTCATAGTCAGCTGGAACAATGGTGTCGGATGGAATAACAGTGGTCAGTCGTGGAAGCGCTCGCGATCTCTAGCGATTCTTCGGGAGGTCGGTACCTCCGGGAGAGAAAGGAAAATATTCTACAAAGGGATCATCATGGACAACTGGAATCTGCTCAATGAAAATTGGTGCTCGTGAAGTCCCCTGTGGAGTCGAACCTGCTGCAGCTTGGGGAGCTTGCGCATGGACTGCTTTCAGCCTATGGTCATTGTGAAGTTGACCCACTTTTGCCGAGCCTCATTTGTCTTAACAGCCTTCGGTCTCGGTGGTCTTTCCAAGTGAGTTGACTGGTCCTCGGCCATATAAGAAGCGTCATCGGACGATGATGAGATTTCCATGTGTGGCTCATCATCAAAATGAAATGTTTGGCGAGTAGTCTTAAGGTCAGGCTTACTCGAGGTTGGAACATCCGCAGCTGAGTCTTCTGGATCGGCAATTGGGGATGACTCAGCTTCATCTTCACCTTCGGATCCCAGAAAGGTTACATCCGGATTATCCTAGGAATCGTGAAGAGCACTTATCTCCTTTTCTCGATGGATCAATGATAGCGGGAGGATGTTCGTGCTTGATCTCTCTACCCCGGAAGTCTCAACCTCCCGTTGGCCTTCATTACCTCCCCTCAGTCTCAATCGAGCGAGGCTTCGACGATCCCTTCGACAGTCTCAACTCCATGGATTGCACTTTCATTGCCCCAGTATTATCTCCCTGGCGGTGCCTTCCGTGCCTCGACTACATCATCGGTGTCATTGGCCTCGCAGAGCCGTTGGCACCTCGGTGAGACAGTCTCAATCGCCTCGAGCCTCGTTGATGACAACTTGTTGTGTATTCTGTTGTTGTTCCTTCTCCACTTCGCCTCCGAGATTCATTGTGGAGTCACTGCAAAGATCCTCCGACCTTGCCGCGGTGGAGGGAGTTCCCCTCACCGGCACACTAGCCGAGTCACTTGGAATGGGGTCATTCGTCTCCGGACTCCGATCTGTTCCCATTGAGTATTCGGTCGTTGGGGCGGTGTGGTGAGACACCTTCATTAGGGGTTGGCTCGATTGGGGTCCCCACAATCCCGTTTCATCGCCAATTCCCTTAATACCTTCCTCTCGAATGAGTGGGGAAGTGGTGGCGAAGAATGAGTGGCAATCATTGCACCACTCCCATAGGATCAACTTCCACCGTGATGTGGAAGACTCCCCTGGTCCTTCCAACATCCTTTGCTCATGTAGGACTTTGGATTCGCATGGCTTGCTACAACTCCAATTCTTCTCAGAGCGTGCAGCAGGTCCAGTCATCGTCATCACTCCCCGAGAGAACATCAAACAGAGGATGGGAGCGTCGGTGGTCCCCGTGAACGGGCAGAGGATCTTTGGCCTTCTCACGTGCTTCTCGCGTCCTCACCGCTTTATCCTCTCGTTTTCTTTGCGAACCGCAATATATTGATACAATTATCTCGTCAAGGGCAAAGATCGCGTGTCAACCTCAAGAAACTTGAAGAGTTCTTCTTCCTCGTAATGAACTATGGACGTTCAAACCGCACTGGATAGGCTCACTTCCATTTTCTCCACTCGCAGACGATCTTGGATGTCCGGATATAATGGAGAATACATGATTACATCGTTCTCATCATTCTCTTGATGGCCCTCGTTTCTCCGGATTAAAGGTAGCAAGCTTTGGTGCTCCATGTCTTCAATCGCGTGCTCATTGCGGGAGGGGATACAACCCTATCAACAGCGTAGTTTGCTATCTCAGCCTTCTTCCTATGTCTGTTTGTTCGGATTACGGTGTGTCTTGATTTGCCTCTGCTGATCGCCTTCAGCAGACTTGGCCATTTCATCGATCACTTCAGGAGACTCTACTTCTCCAGCAGTCTCGGGTATCTTCTCCAACTGAGTGGCAGACTCAACCGTCTTCTCAAGCTCGGAGAGCTTGGAAATTCTTATTCTTCTCTTTGTTTTTACCAGAGGGATATCTGGCTCCACTTCCTCCGGTTCATTGAAGGTAAATGCCTTTTCAGTTGTCTTAGAGGCAGTTGCCTTCCTTGTTGTGGCAGTCCTCTTTTTCTTGATCATTGGAGAAGGGATTAATGGTTCCTCCTCCACTGCGGCTGCAGGGCGGGAGACACGGCCTGGGGCGGTGACTACTGCGCAGGGCAGTGCAGATTTCTTTTTCTTTTTTGCAGGGGCAACAGTCTTCTTGGGAGGGGGAGACATTTGATCTTGGTGGTCACCGATTCCCCTCACTCAGATCGCCTCTCTTGGCGTAAGCTCTCTTCTGTGCGCCAGAGAGGTTTGATCGAAACATCCTCTTGTTAACATGGAACGCCTTTCCATGCCAAAGAGGTGCTCCTTTTACTTCTATCAGCCGGCCAATCACCAGGCCGTATCCCAGGGAACCTCCAAACTTACTATCCTCCTTGAAGGATTTGTTCCCAACATTATGGCAGAGTCTGCTGTATACAAACTCAGCCCAATTCACCTTCTTTTCTTCAAGGATCGCAATCATTACGATCAACTTAGCCTTAGACAGCTGGTCAAAGCTGCCAAATTTGATGTCTATGCATTTCGCAACAATGTCCAACAATTTGTGGTAGTCCTCTTTCAGCAGCTTCTTGTTAGCTGTGTAGACCACTTTAGCAGCACAGTCGGTCTTGGCTACTTCCTTCCAAGCAGCAGCCAGGTTAACATCAGCTTCATGAATCTCCGGCACTCCTTCCACCGGCAACAAGTAGTGTTCTGCCAAATCCTTGGCAGCAATGGTGAACTCCTTACCATGAACAGAGGACTTGATGCCCTCATCGTGAACCTCAGCGTTCACATAGAACTGTGCGACCTCTTCTACGTAGGTCAGCGGGAATTCCAGCGTCAAAAACGGTTTTAATCCAGATTTTTCCAACTTCTCAGCAATCTTCTTCACGAGGGTGTCGTTGGACCCCTGTTTAACCATACCATTGAAATCCACAGTAGACCCAGTGTGGATTTGCTTTCCTAACTTGAGAAAATCATGAGTCGGTGCCATATCTCAGTGTTTTACCGAATGAAACTTAGAAAATGATCTTGAGGAGTTGTAGGGTTTTGAGAGAAAATTTCTTTCTTTTTCTTTTGAGAGAGATGAACAGTTTTGGTAAAGTGAGAGAAAATTGGATGAAATGGTATAAGTATGGTTCATGAAAGGACGTGTGGGTGGTTTTTGAAATTTGATCAAAATCAATGGCTTAGATTTTGCACGCCGATTTACATTTAATTTCTCGCATTTAATGCGGCAGCATTTATATCCAATCATAAGCTTTTATATGCAGCTTTTGGCTGTACACGTCATAATTGTGCTGACGTCATTCTTAAAAACATTCCCGCTTAGTAAAAACAATCGTGTTGTTGTTGTCACTTTGCTCATAAATAACTCAGCTTACTCCTTAGCCGATTCAATCCTTCTTCTCTCTATTCTCCTTGTGACTCATTGTCACCTAACTCAAGATGTGACTTTTTCCGATACGGTGATTCACCTGGTCAATTGAGAGTTCAGCTCTTTTCCTCTTTTCGTGTTTCATCTCTTTTCTTTGAGTCTTCTGAGTGTCAACTCAGCTCAATTAACCCCAATTCATGTTTGAGTTCTTCAAATCTTGATTCACATAATGGTTTTGTGAATATGTCAGCCAACTGCTTATCAGTTGAAATATATTCCAAGGTGATGTCCTTCTTTTCAACAAGGTCTCTTATGAAGTGATATGTGACATCAATATGCTTGGTTCTTGAATGCAATACCGGATTTTGAGTGATTGCAATTGCACTTGTGTTATCACACAAATTTGGAATTTCCTTTTTTTCAACCTCATAGTCTCTCAGCTGCTGTCTCATCCATAAGACTTGGGCACAACAGCTGCCCGCAACTATGTATTTTGCTTCAGCAGTGGAGGTGGCTATTGAATTTTGCTTCTTGCTAAACCAGGAAATTAGCCTATTTCCAAGCATTTGACATGTGCCTGAGGTTCTCTTCCTGTCTACTCTACATCCAACATAGTCAGAATCTGAATAACCAATTAGCTTGAATCCACCTTCCTTTGGATACCATAAGCCAACTTCTTGGCTTCCTTTCAAATATCTCAAGATCCTCTTGGCTGCAGATCATGTGACTTTCTTTTGGAGCGATTGAAATCTTGCACATACACCTACAAAGAAAGGTGATGTCAGCCCGCTTGCTTGTGAGATAGAGCAATGATCCAATAAGTGCTCAGATCTAGTTTGATCTACAGTGCTTGCCATCCGCATCCATATCCATTTTGATCGATGTATTCATTGGTATTTTCACGAATACTTCTCTTCCATACCAAATTTCTTCATTAAATCTCCGTGTATTTTGTCGACTTATGAAGGTTCCATCTTTCATTTGTTTCACTTGGAGTCCAAGGAAGAATGTCGCTCTCCCATCATGCTCATTTCGAATTTGCTTTGCATGAGATTTCAAAATTTATCACACACTCTTTGTTTGTGGATCCAAAGATGATGTCATCCACATATATTTGAACAAGCAAAGATACTCTTCCCATCTTGAATTCTCAAGAGTGTTATGTCCACTTTGCCTTTTGTGAATCCGTTCTCGATCGGGAATTGTGATAATGTATCGTACCATGCTCTTGGCCTGTTTCAATCCATATAGAGCTTTCTTGAGTTTGTATACCTTATCTCCAAGAGTTTTTGCTCAAACCGGAGGTTGTTCAACATACACTTCTTCTTCCAATAAACCATTAAGAAATGCACTCTTCACATCCATTTGATATACAATAAAGTTCTTATGAGCTGCATAGGCAAGAAACATCCTTATGGCTTCCAATCTTGCCACAGGGGCAAAAGTTTCATGAAAATCTATTCCTTCTTCTTGGCAATACCCTTTGGCTACCAACCTTGCTTTATTTCTTACCACATAATCTTCCTCGTTCATCTTGTTTATGAACACCCATTTAGTGCCAATAACATTTTGATAGGTAGGTCTTTGAACCAATTCCCACACTTTATTTCTTTCAAACTGATTCAACTCTTCTTGCATGGCTTGAATCCAATGTGTGTCATCTAATGCTTGTGACACATCTTTTGGCTCTATTTGTGAGATGAAGCAAGTAAACATTTCTTCTTGTTGAGTTCTGGATCTAGTTTTGACACCTTCTCTTACATCTCCAATGACTAGTTCTGGTGGATGGTCTCTCAGCCATCTTACATCAGGTTGGAGTAAGTTAGCTGGATTCTGTCGTCTTACAGCTGTGTTATTTTGATCAGCTCTCTCATCATCACTTAGCTGCAAATTTTCCAGCTGTTTTTGAGACTCAGCTATCTCATCTTCATCTTGGTTCATAATTCGGCTTGACTTCAACATAGGGACTCTTTCGCATGGTTGGTTGATTCAATTTTATCGCTTGACTCTTCAATGTCTTCTCCATTTACATTGGGTTCATCAAACACCACATGGATGGATTCTTCTGTAACCATAGTCCTCTTGTTGAGTACTCTGTAGGCTTTGCTTTCAGCTGAGTATCCCAAGAAGATACCTTCATCAGCTTTGGCATCAAAAGCCTTTAAATTATCTTTGCCATTATTATGGATGAAGCTTTTGCATCCAAATATTCTAAAATATGCAACATTAGGCTTTCTCCCTGTCCAAATCTCATAGGGAGTCTTTGTCAGCTGTCTGTTTATCATGCATCTATTTTGAGTATAGCATGATGTGTTTATTGCTTCAGCCCAAAATCTTTTAGGTACCCTGTCAACTAACATGGTCCTTGCCGCTTCTTTGAGAGTTTTATTCCTTCTTTTCGCAACTCCATTCTCTGTGGAGTCCTTGCCGCAGAGATAATTCATGACCAATACCATTTTCAATACAATATCGAGTGATTATACCATTGACAAACTCAGTTCATCCATCCGTCGATCTTATTTTGATAATGGTTTGACTCTTCTCATTTTGGATTCTCTTCATCATTTGTGGTAGTTTCGCAGAGTTTCTTTCTTCTTACACATGAATATTGTCCATGTATATCTTGAGTAGTCATCTACTACCACCAATGTGTATTTCTTCCCATTTATGCTAGTGGTTCAACTGGACCAAATAGATCCATATGTAGCAGTGCAATATTCTTGTTGAAGATGGACATATCTTTTCTTTGAATGATGATTTGATTTGCTTTCCCATCCGCATGCATCACATACACTTTCCTTCTTGTACACTGAGTCTAGAAGTCCTTCTACAAGATTGCTCCTGGCAAGCTTGTTAATTGTTTTGAAATTCGGTGACTCAACTTCTTGTGCCACAACCAACTTGATTCATTTGTGCTCTTTTGCTAGCAGACAAGTGCTTGGTGTTGCAAAGTTGACCAATCTACCACATACATGTTCTTTTGTTCCGCATCCTTGCAAAGACAACTTCATTGGATTGATGTCCTTGATTTGGCATATACCCATGTTAAATCCAACATTGTAGCCTTTGTCACATAGTTGATTTATGCTTAGCATGTTGAAGTTGAGTCCTTCAACATATGCAACATCCGTGATTTCTAATCCATTTTTCTTGATGGATCCAAATTGCCTCCTATTTCTCATGGAGCTTCATTTCCTCCAAATATGACTTTTGCACCCTCGACTTCCTTGAATTTTGTGATTTTTCTTGTTTCTGTCATATGTTGGAAACAGCCATTATCCATGTACCAGGTTCCTTGGCACTCACTACATTCCTTGAACTTGCAATCAAGGAAATTAGATTTTAGTACCCATACTTGTCAGGTCCTGAGGGGTTAGTATTATAAGATGATCCAACCAACCTATAGCCAAATGATTTGACTCAAAGAGGTTGCCATCTATCAGTGCCATAATCATAATTAACTTTAGCATATTGCTTGGGGGTTCTAGGTTCATACAGCTGTCTCTTTTGTCTGTATGCCTGTGAATGTGTTTTAGCAATTGCTTTGTTTGGGTAGTTGTGATATCTCTGAGTGTAGTGCCTAGGTGCATAAGTGTGCTGATGGTAGCTCTTATGCCTTTGGAATAGCCTTTTCTGAGTTCTAGGCCTTTGCCATTTGGGCTTATATTCCATAGGTCTTTGCTGATAGTTCACATTATTCCAATCAGCTTGGCTTGGGTACTTTCTACCATTCCCATCATGTGTTTCTTTTATAGAACTTCTGGGGCTTTTGGTAGCTCTGTTTCTTCTTTACATAGTATTTCCTATTTGGAGTTCTTTGAGGAACTCTTTGGATTTCTTCTCGGTTGTCCTCTCAAGTACACTCAATCGGTTGTTTTCCTTTTCCTTTATAACCAAGGCCAGTTTGCTTGTGATTGTGCTTTGGAATAAATGTGTGTGCACTATTTGGATTTTTGGATTTTTGAGATACTTCATTACTTGAAGATCCTTTTTCCAAAATCGCTTTTGGAGCTTGACATAGTACAGAGGAATTAAATCCTAAGCCTGTCTTATCTCCACATTCTCTTTGACTCATAATAAGGTCATCCAAGAATTTAGATGCCTTAGTGAATGAGGCAATCACATTTTTGAGGTCATTCTCCCTCTTTTCTATAGCAAAGAGCAATCTCTCGCTTTATTAGCTTAGCCTTTTCAAATTTTTAGACTTTTATTCTCACTGCCTATGTGACTTAGAGTACTCGAGCTCCTTAGTCATTTGTGAGTTTTGCTCTTGAGTAGGCTGTTTTCCTCATTTAGTAGTGTGTGTGAGGATTTAATGTGTTCAAAGTCTTTCATCATTTTGCCTAATGAATCATAAAGATCAGTGGGTGATGAAGTGTGTGTATCACAATCACTATCACTAGAATCTGAGTGTGATGAGTTAGAGTGTACCTCATCTTCTTGGTCATGTTGATTTTGTTCATTAGCCATCAAACATATCAATGCTTCTTCTTCAAAGTCACTTGAGTAGTCACTTCACTACTCTCGAGTCTGCTATGTCTTTTGACTTATTGTCTCAAAGAAATCTCGCACCAACATTGCCTTTTTCTTTTCTTGTCTTCTTTCTCTGAAGACTTTTCTTTCCTCTTCATTCCTGTACTTGTTAACTACAGGGTATGGGCAATCAATGGCATAGTGACCTGGTTGCCTGCAGTTCCAACATAGATTCTCAACCTTTTGATCAGCTCTTTCCTTTCTTGGATTGTCGGCTCTTTGATATTCAACTTTTTGATGCTCGCTCTCTTGGATAGTCTCTCCTCCCTTGACTTGGAGGGAGCCGAGTGTCTTCTCGGAGGATTCACCTTTGCCTCTCTTGTAGTTTTTATTGAAGAACTTGTTAAATCTTTTAACCATTAGGGCTATTTCCTCTTGGTCAATAACTTATTTGACCTCAGCTCTCTTGCCATCGTTAACAATTAGAGCAGCTATTTTGGGCTGTTGTCTCCTCTTGGTCTTTTTCTTCTCACCTTAAATTCGTAGGCTTTGAGATCCGAGAATAGCTCATGGTTGGATGTCTTGGATAGGTCCATGGAATGTCTCGATTGCCATGACCTTCATTTCCCATTCATTTGGGAGACTTCTTAGAATCTTCATACACATTTCTTCTCGTGTATATTCTTTTCCAAGTGCGAGATAGCTCATTGGTAATTTACGTGAACCGAGCATCCAGTTGATCCAAGGTTTCTCCTGCAAGCATTTTGAAATTCTCAAATTTCTGTACAACAACAGATAGTTTATTTTCCTGGATTTGCTCTGAGCCTTCACAAATCAATGTTAGCTTGTCCCAAATTTCTTTAGCCGTGTTGCATGATTTGACTTTGTTGAACATGGCTTTGTCCAAGGTTTTGTAAAGAATGTCCTTGGCCACATTGTCCAAGTTATATCTTTTCTGTCATCATTTGTCCATTCAGCTCTTGGTTTTTCAACCATAGCTGGTTTGGGAGCAACATCCTCTTCTCCTTCACCGCAGCTCTCCTTACAATGTTGTGTTCACTTTTAAAATTTGGAGTGGCCCATCCTCTATCACTATCCACATCTCATCGTGTAATGCTGATAGATGAGCCTGCATATGAATTTTCCAATCATCAAATTCCTCAATAGTGAACATAGGGATGCGTGTCAAATTTGCTTCCATGATAATAACTTTGTTGAATAAAAGAGTTTTGAAAGATTGAGTACTAAAACAAGTTTTGAAAAATTTGGAGATCTAGTTCAAGAACTGTCACGGAAGGCTCAATTAACCAACCGCTCTGATACCACTTGTAGGTCCCAAGGGGTGTGAGTGTAAGGTTTAGAAGGGGGGGTTTAATAAACCTTACCAACTTTTCGATTTAGTCCTTTTAAATATTCAGAGTTAATTATTCACGCCTAAGTCCTTGATGGACAAATTTGTTAAGTTAGTTAACAGAGTTAGACACTCAACAGACTCGACTGAGCTGTTGATAGAATAACTCAGCTGCTTAGTCTAAAACTTAACTCGACTGTGATATGTTTTCAGCGGAAGACTTAACACCCTTGAAAATTGGTTAAGTTTGTTTTAATACTTGGTTTTAGCACTTAGATGATTATCAATTGATAGCAAGTTTATCAAATGAGATATAAATGTAATATGTAGAAATTAAAGTCTTGAAATGTAAATGACACAATAAGTTTTTATAGAGGTTCGAAGATGGGGTAATTCTTCTAATCCTCACTTCTCCAACTCCCGGAGGAATCCACTAAGTATTGATCAATATACGAGTGGTTATCGAGACCGGATACAAGTCTTGATCACACAACGGTGACTTGATCCTTTGGGACTCGATTTGGAGATGCCTTGGTCACACTGTTGGCTTCTCGACGACTCGCCTTCTTCACAGGCAATTTGCCTTTGCTACTACATCCCACTTGCTCAAGTTCCTTAGATTTGATCACGAAGCCCTCCAAATAACTTAAGACAAGTTCGACCTTGAACCTTCCTACAATCCTCCGTGGAATGTAGACCCTTGATTATTCAAATGTTTCCTCTTCAACTGATTGAAGTCGTCTTTCCTTCACGGTGAGTGTTGGATTGATTTCTTCGTAATGTAGGCTTGAGGATTGAACTTGAATGACCGAGAGTGATTTTTGGTTACTGATTCAAATGTTAGCTTGAATGTTCGTGGTTCGGTCGGTAACCTACTCTCGAGTGATTCTCGGCCTTTTATAGTGATCTTTCAAAAATTTGCCCGTTGAAGAGATAGGCTTATTTTTGAAAGTTACTTGTGGTCGTTGGCTTGTCTTGTTGCGTTCTTGGAATTGACATTTCCTCGTATAAATGATCCTTGACTTTTCGAGACGACGACAAAGTGCGGTGCTTCCCATTGGTTTATTCCTTTTGCACTCTTCTCGGGATGCGCAGACTTTAAGAAAGGTAGTATGGAAGTATTACTTGTTTAAGTAATTCTCTTGATTTCTCGGCAACGGATCTCTTCAGATTATCTCGACTTGACCGCATTTCCTTGCTTCTGGTGACTTGAGTCGCCTTCCAATAATTGGATGACTCTTTTCCGTCACTTTCAACTTGAGACTTGGCTATCTTGAGTTGACTTGATCGATACTTCACTCACCGCATCTCACCGCACCTTCAACGAGTTCCTCGTCTCTTCTTCCTTGCCACACTCACCGCCCACAAATGAGTCTTCCTTCTAGTCTCCAGTTGTCTTCTTGCATGTTCAGGCATAACCGACTTAAACTATTTCGACCAGCCCTATCTATTACAATGCAATTTACAACAAAAATAGGGTGCCAACTTCCTATTCTAAGTTTTACATGGCATTCATCAAAATCTACAAAATAATTTCCCAACAACAATTAATTGGTTCTTCTTTTTTTGAGCACTATCTGACTTGAGTGTCGGAGTTGGAACGCCAGAGCAAGCCTGCGGCCCCCATTTTGCAGGTGTTCGGCGTAGAAGGCAGAGTTTGGCTAAGTTCACGGCGGAGTTTGATCAGCATTGTCATCGGAGATTTTTGGGTAACACCAATTTGGCACCGTCTGTGGGAAATATTAGGCTGGGACATGAGTTTTTGAAGGTGATCATGGAGGACTTGCGAAGAAACTTGACTGATGATTTGAATCGTACTCCCTTGGTTGATACCCCGGGGGGTGACACATGAGGGTGTTGTGCCTCCACCACCACCTCCGGTGGAGGGCACGGGGCAGGAGAATTTGAGAGCAGGGGTCACCGGCTTTGTTCCCTTGTCTTCAATGGGAGCAGGGGTCTTGGGACCCATGTTTTTCGAACAACTTGGCAACTTTGTTTCCGCGGCGGTGGAGCAGGTCGTGGATAGAAGGCTGAGGGACGTGGTGCCACCACCACCACCTATCATTGCGCCGGGTGGAGAAAATGCGACTAGAAATCCAGAAATGGGTGATAGGGGACGGCTGGTCGAGGAGGAACACTCATCGCGGGTGGCGTAATATACCACCACGAAGATCCGGACTTGTCGAACGGATGGATGACCTCCGAGGAGGAGGTGAGGGAGGTTCGGAGAAGGGTGGTTAGTGCACCAATTGGAGTTTCAACTCGGGTTTGGAGGGGAACACTGTTTACTGAGAAGTTGATGGTTGTCAAACTTCTGGCTTCTTACAGAGCTCCGAGTTTTGAGTATGACGGCACGACGGACCCATGGGACCATCTTTGCCGATTTGAAAATATTGCATTGTTGCATAAATTCTCTGATGGGGTGATGTGTAGGGTATTCCCGACAACTCTTACAAGTCAAAGACAACAAATGGTTTAGCTTGGCTCCCGAACTCCATAAGGAATTTTGATGAGTTCAGTTCAGTATTTACGCACTAGTTCACTAGCTGTAGAAAATATCAGAAGGCCCCTTTGACACTTTTTAGTATCAAATAAAAGGAGGGAGAAGGGCTGAGGAGTTATATCCAAAGACTTCACGCGGCAAAGTTGAGGTACCTCCAAATTTCCCAAGAGATTTTGATGAATGCACTGGCTGAGGGATTGAGGGATGGAGAATTTTCGAATCTCTTGTAATGGATCCTGCCAAAACTTTTGACGAACTTTTGGCTAAGGCAGAGAGGTACATTAACTTGGAGGAGGACAAGAAAATGAAGAAGGAAGAGGGAGACAAAAGGAGGGATAAGAGAGAGGATAGAGAAGAGAAAACACTCCAAAAGAAACCAAAGGTTGAAGTGGCATGAGGGAGGCCTAGGTTTGATAAGTACACTCCGCTGGTGGCTTCTCAGGGAGAAGTATTTTCGGAAATTGAGAGGCATCATGATTTGAGATGGCCAAGAACGTATTCGGAAATTCCTAAGAAAGAGAATAGCAATGAGTTTTTTCGGTTTCACAATGAGTATGGGCACACAACGAAGCAGTGTACGCACTTGAAATATGAAATTGAAAGGATGATCCAAGCAGGGCATTTGAAGGAATTTGTGTATATGGATAAGAGGAGATCGAAAGGTAATTATCGGAAGGGTCAGAATAGTTACCAACAGAGGCAAGAGCCGAAGAAAAGGCAGGAGGAGGATAAGAACCTTCCCTCTCCACCACCAAGGAGGGGGGTAATGGTGATTGGGGGTCCGTCTGGAGGGGATTCTCGGAGAGCCAGGAAAAGTTATGTTAGGGCCGCGCAACTGAGCGAATCCAGGAGAGGTTGAGGATATAACAAGTGGTTGTGGGACCAACATCCAGTTTGGGCCACAGGACAACAGGGGCATTGTAACGCAACACAGTGATGCCCTGGTGATCACAACAACCATTGCAAACTATGATGTCCAGAGGGTGTTCGTTGATACAGGTAGTTTTGCTGACATACTTTTTTAAGAATGTTATAAAAGGATGGATTTGCAGGTTGAATTGGAGATGGTTGATACCTCCTTGGTTGGTTTCGCGGGAGGTACTATTCAGCCGTTGAGAATGGTTACTTTACCTGTTTTCTTGGGAATGTAACCATTTAGGAAAACTAGAATGGTGAGATTTTTGGTGGTAGATGCTACTTCATCATATAATGTGATGATTGGAAGACCTTCTTTGAATGCATTCCAAGCTATTGTCTCAGTGTATCACTTAAAGATGAAATTCCCAGAGATGATAAGGTTGGAGAAGTAGAGGAGATCAAGACATGGCACGAAGATTGTATGTAGAGAGCTTACAAATGGTGAAAGAGGAGAGGCCCATGATGATGGTAAAGGGAAAGTAAAAATCATTAATTTAGATGAGGATCGGTGGAGCACGATTTACGGTGAATAAGGAATCGATATTGGTAGAGTTAGTATCGGGAGAACCCGATAAGGTCACAAAGATAGGGAAAGGTTTGTCGGGGGAGCTTAAAAAAAGACTGGTGGAATTCCTAAGGAGTAATGCCGATGTGTTTGCATGGTCTGCCAGTGATTTGGTGGGGATAGATCCGAGCATAGCCGATCATAGGCTCAATGTGAATCCTTCATTTAAGCATGTGATGCAAAAGAAGATAAACTTTAGTCCTAGGAATGACGCAATTATTCGAGCTGAGGTGGAGAAGTTGCTGAGCGCGGGGCACATTATGGAGATTCAGTTCCCGGAATGGTTATCCAATAGAGTCTTGGTTCCTAAGACCCATGCTGATTGGAGAATGTGCATAGATTTTCGGGATTTAAACAGAACATGTTCGAAAGACTACTATTTACTCCCGAGGATAGATCAACTGTTTGATTTGACCTCTAGTTGTGAGTTGCTTAGCATGATGGACGCCTCTCAGGGTTATCATCAGATTCGGTTAGCAGAAGAGGATCGGAAGAGGATGAGCTTCACCACCTCTTTTGGTACTTATTGTTATGTAGTAATGCCCTTTGGATTAAAAAATACAGGAGCTACGTATCAGAGATTGGTGGACAAGATGTTCATGAGCCAGATCGGGAGAAACATGGAAGTGTATGTGGATGACATGTTTGTTAAAAGCGTAAAGCAAAGTGGATCATGTGAAAGATTTGGCGGAAACATTTGATACACTAAGGAGATATAAGATGAAACTTAATCCTAAGAAATGTGCTTTTGGGGAAGTCGGGGAAGTTCTTAGGGTATATGGTGACAAAGATGGGAATTGAGGCCAATCCATAAAAAGTATGAGCTATACGAGAAATGGCCCAACCTAAAGATGAAAAGGATGTTCTCGTGCTTAATGGAATGATAGCCGCTCTTATTAGATTTATCTCGAGGTCACGGAGAGAAGTTTGTCTTTCTTTAAAGTGTGAGGAAGGAAAGCCAAGAATTGAAAGTTTGTATGAGAAGAGGGTTTGGTAGGAAATGGAGTTATACTATGTTAGCAAAGTTTGAGAAATGCGTATACTATTGAGCAAAGTATTGAAGTAAAGTATAAAAGTAAAGTATGCAGAGATCGGGAAGGCTAGCTTAGCTTTAATGATAACAACTCGGAGGTTGCAATCATATTTTTTGTCACATGAAGTGATTGTCCGAACAAATTTAACATTAAATGCTATAATGAGCAAGCCGGAGGTGCCAAGAATCGGACTGCTATCAAAGCCCAGGCCTTGGCAAATTTTGTGCAAAAATCAACAAGAAATGTCGTTGGTGAAGCAGCATGGGTAGTGTTTGTGGATGGATCTGTGGGGAGTTCGGGATGTGGAGTAGGCATAGTACTAATCATCCCTGAAGGGGTGGAGAGTAGTTTTGCTATAAGATTGAATTTTAAACTTTCAAATAATGAGGCTAAGTATGAGGGATTTTTGTGGGGAATTCGCATGGCAGTAGATATGGGAGCATCAAAGATACTTATACAAATAGATTCCCAATTGGTGTATAAGCAAGTAAGGGGGGAGTTTGAAATATGAGAGCGGAGGATGAAAAATTATGTGAAAAGTACAAAGTCATTGAGAAGATGGTAAAAGAGATAGAGATCTGCCATATACCAAGGGAAGAGAATACAAAGGCGGATTTTTTGTCTAGGATTTCCAATTCGGTTGTGGGAGGTTATGATCAAAATACTACTCTATTAATAGATTGGGATAGGGTTTTGAGCTTGGAGATAGGAGAGAGAGAAGAAAAGGAGGATTGGAGGATTCCAATCCAAGCATATCTGAAGGAAGGATTTTTGCCGAAAGATAGAAAAGAAATGGCTCGGGTAAAGATACGGGTAACACGATTTTGCATCTTAGGAGAGCTGTTGTACAAAAACGTTTTTAGTGCACTATTGCTGAGGTGTGTAAGTTACAAATAAGGGGAGTATATGTTAAAGAAATACATGAAGGATGTTGTGGAAATCATATGGGAGCAAGGACCTTAGCGAATAAAATATTAAGGACAAGATACTTCTGGCCGAGCTTAAGGAAGGATGTTGAACAGATGGTGAAGAGGTGTGGAAAATGCCAAGTGCATGCACCATTTATACATAGGCCGACTGAGGAACTCATGACTATGAGCTCGGCCTATCCGTTTTCTATATAGGGAATAGATATCGTGGGACCATTTTCTCAGGCATTGGGACAAAGAAAGTTTTTGATAGTGGCAATAGACTATTTTAGCAAATGGGTAGAGGTTGAACCATTGGCTAAAATAACCGAAGAAGTCGTTATGAAATTCATTTGGCAGAACATAGTCTGTAGGTTTGGCATATCTCGAATTGTGGCATGCAATTTAATGGAGCAGGAATTCGGCAATGGAGTAGAGATGAAAATTACGCAACACTTTACCTCAGTTTCACATCCCCAAGCAAATGGGCAGGTAGAAGTTATGAATAGGATTTTGGTACAAGGTTTGAAGGCTCGACTTGAAAAGGCTAGAGGAGCTTGGGTTAAAGAATTGAGCTCAGTACTATGGGCGTATAGAATGAATCCAAAGGAAGCAACGGGAGAAACACCCTTTAGCTTGGTTTATGGCATGGATGCGGTCATACCAGCTGAGATCGGGATGGAAACTCACCGAATCCAAAACTTCTAAGAAGGGAAAAATGACTTAAGGACTCAAGAGGCTTTGGATATGATCAATGAAAAATGAGAAATGACATTCCTGCAAATGGAACGAACAAGGACTCGATTCGAGCTAGTTATAATAGTATAGTGAACAAGAGGAGTTTCCAAGTGGAGGACTTGGTGCTGAGAAAAGTGGATGCAACACGAAAAATCGAGAAACGTTGAAAGCTAATTGGGAAGGACCTCTCAGAGTGACTGATGTGTTGGCAGGAGAGGCGTATGAGTTGGAAGAGCTAGATGGGAGGAAGTTACCTCGGGCATGGAACATCAGTAACTTGAAGAAATATTATTGCTAAGAAATAAGATCGGTAGAGATCCACGATCTCTACAAAGTTTTACTTTTTGAATCTTGATGTAATGATGAAGGAGTATGAATGAAAAAGCTCATGCTTTATTATGATCGAAATAATGTGAATATAACGTGAATTTGGCTAAGTAATTTTAGCTCGGTCATCAAGTTGATAATGAGCTAAAATGTTTAGGGGGTGAATGCCCATGAGCTTGAATCAAGTTCGAGGAAAACATGAAAATAGGACTAAGTAATTTTAGCTGGACCATGGAAATGGTCAAAGGCTAGAATTCTTAGGGGGTGGAGACCATAAGCTAAACTCGAAGCTTGAAAAGTTGATTAAGTATTTTAAACTTTGTCCCCGAGGAGGTGACTTGAAGCTAAAAATACATGCATGTGACTTCAACTCGAGCTTGAAGAAATTGAAAACTTGCCCAAGTATTTTTAGCTTTGTCCCCGAGGTGATTGAAGCTAAAAATTGCAGCTCAACCGAGCTTAAAGAAATTGAAAATTTTGCCTAGGTATTTTTAGTTTTGTCCCCGATGTGACTTGAAGCTAAAAATACTCCGAGCTTAAAGAAATTGAAAATTTTGCCCACGTATTTTTAGCTTAAAGAAATTAAAAAACCTAAAAGCTCACCGAGCTTGAAGAAATTGAAAATTTTTCCCAACTATTTTTAGCTTTGTCCGAGGTGACTTGAAGCTAAAGGTGACTTGAAGCTAAAAAATACAAGTATTTTTAGCTTTTCAACTCGAGCTTAAAGAAATTGAAAATTTTTGCCTAAATATTTTTAGCTTTGTCCCGAGGTAACTTGAAGAAAAATACAAAGATGAGCTTAAAGAAATTGAAAATATGCCCAAGTATTTTTAATTTGTCCGAGACTTAAATAAATTAAAACTTTGCCCAAGTATTTTTAGCTTTGTCCTAAGTATTTTTAGCGAGGTGAATTGAAGTAAAAATACCTAAAGCTCAAACTGAGCTTGAAGAAATTGAAAATTTTCCCAAGTATTTTTAGCTTTGTCCCCGAGGTGACTTGAAGCTAAAAATAGCACTTAGTCGGCTTAAAGAAATTGAAAATTTGCCCAAGTATTTTTAGCTTTGAGACTTAAAGGCTTAAAGAAATTGAAAACTTTGCCCAAGTATTTTTAGCTTTGTCCCCAAGATGACTTGAAGCTAAAAATACCTCGCAACTTTACTCAAGCTTGAAGAAATTGAAAAATTTGCCCAAGTATTTTTAGCTTTGTCCCCGAGGTGACTTGAAGCTAAAAAATACTGCTTAGCTCATTTCGAGCTTGAAGAAATTGAAAATTTTGCTTAAGTATTTTTAGCTTTGTCCCCGTGGTGACTTGAAGCTAAAAAATACTCGAGCTTAAAGAAATTGAAAATTTGCCCAAGTATTTTTAGCTTTGTCCCTCGAGGTGACTTGAAGCTAAAAATCTTCAAGAAATTGAAGATTTGCCCAAGTATTTTTAGCTTTGTCCCGACAGGTGACTTGAAGCTAAAAAATAGTATTTTTAGATTTGTCCCGAGGTGACTTGAAGCTAAAAATACCGAGCTTAAAGAAATTTAAAGTTATCCGTTTAAAGAAATTAAGTATTTTTAGCTTTGTCCCCGAGGTGACTTTAAGCTAAAAATACCTGCAGACTCAGCCGATCTTAAAGAAATTAAAAATTTGCCTAAGTATTTTTAGCTTTATCTCGAGCTTAAAGAAATTGAAAGTTATCCTAAGAAGTGATTTGAAGCTAAAAATACCCAAGTGATTTGAAGCTAAAGCTTGAACTTGGCTTGAACCCGGAAAATAGAAAGACATAGAAAGCAAGAGAAGAGAGTTTAGGAAAATAAAAGTTGCATTAAATTAAAAAGTTGTTTACAAAGAGATTGCCAAAAAAGAAAAAGCGTATAGCCCAAAATATAGTCTAAGTAGCTGGAGTATCCTTGATCCCATGGTCTGCCACAGTTAGTGCGGGCTCCTCAATGATGAGAGATCGGCAAAGCATCTCCCGAGCTTGGGGGAGGGACAAGAATAGTGGAAGGAGTAGCTGAGGAAGAGGCTCGGTTTGCTTCCAGCTGGCTGAGAACATGTTTTAGGAAATCTGGAGATGAGCGTAAGTTAATTTGGTTAGCTTCTGCTGAGGGGATTTAACCTTCGGGATCAGTGGTGAAAGCAAGAGTTGCATCCCTATCAAAGGCCCTGGTAAAACCCTTCTCTCGACCTTGGACTTCGGCTTGGTCGAAAGCAAGGTGAAAGTACTGAAGAGCCCCAACGGAGAGTACGTCGAGAAAATCCTTAGAGCTAAGAAAGATACTTTTAGCAACCTCCAGAGCCTTTGGACCAGAGCACAACACTCTGGGGATTGAAGGAATTTCTAAATGCTAGCACGAGCTCCCTCTTCTCGAGCTTCGACCACTTGCTTAGCAGACTGAAATTAAATCTTCTCAAGCTCAGCCTATAGAGCACTTATCTCTTCATTCTTTTGAGTAACGGCCACCTTTTTCAAACTCAAGCTCGTTCTTGCTTTTTCAGAATTTTGGGCATTTTGGTATCTCTCTTTGAGCTAGGGCACTTGGAGGCGGAGGTCATTGCGTTCATTCACCAGCTCGAGATCGACGAAACCCATGCGGCTTCAAGCCACTATTTCCGAAAGGCGGAGTAAATCTTGTAGAATAAAAGAAATAAGAATAAGTACAAGTTCACGATCGTAGAATAAGAGTGTGAAATAAAGAAGTGCTAACCTTGGAAAAATCAAGGCTAAAGTTGTCCACGAGCTCAAGAGTAGAGGCTGTTGTAGAGGGGGCGCTCGAGCCAAGCGCAGTCCTGCAAGAACTCAAAGAATCGATCGAGAATCAAAATTCTCCATAATTGGAGATTGAAGGAAAAAAGTCTGGTTAGGAGTAGTGATGTCTCCTAAACCCGAGTTGCCTACTACTTTAGATTTCTTTTGTAGAGTAGAATCTAGAGCTGGAGGCGGGCATTTGTTTTGAGTTGGCTGACTGTTGGGGTTAGCAAACTCCTTGATAATATCTGAGCGACTCAGACGAGTAGTGTGGGGGACTTTGGAGCCAGGGGCTCGGAGGATTGAGCAAGAGTGGGAAGAGGAGGATTAATAGGTATTCAAGTCAAAGTGCTTCCGGAAAAGGAGCTCGGCTTATAAATATGTTCCTCTTTTGAGGAGCCTCCTTCTCAAGCAAGTCTTTTCGCATGGTTGTAATGGAGAAAGAAAAAGAAAAGCATCGATAAACTTAAACATAAAAATGAAGAGCATAAGGAAATATTAAGATAAATACCGAGGTCCTCCTCGAGATCAACAGGAGTGTGGCTAAGTTTGAAATGCCAAAGCAAGGCAGGGCAAGAATAAAGACGAGAGAGTTCATATTCTTGCTCATTAAGACAATTTATAAGAGCTTGAAGTTCGGGATCGTGACGTCATATATTTATTTTTATTTGAGGGGGGACTTCCCAAACCCAACCGGTAGGAATGGCCCAAGGCTCAGGAGAAGAAAGGAAAAAATATTTATCCTTCCAATATTTATTTGAAGTAGGATTTTCCCAAGGAACTTAGCATCTCCTCGGGAAGATAAATAGAAGAGACCTCGGGATATTGAGATCTTCACTTGAAAAAGGGAGTAAAAGAGGTCGGTAGTGGGTGTAATTTGTAAAAACTCGGTCACCATAATAAATCCAACCATTATCCTAAAAGAGCTCGGCGAAAATTGGTTTAAAGGGATTTGGTATAAGGTGGAAAGTTCACCATGCAATTGTGTATAGGAACAAGCCCACCATCAATGCCCAAGAAAAAGGCTAGATAACCTGGTGGAGGTCGGTTTAGCCTATCAGAAGGGCTTGTAAGAGGTAATCTAAAAGTTGAAGGAATGTTTATGTTTTTACTAAGGTATTTGAGATCCTAGCAAATAAAATTGTAGCATTAAAGGGATTGTCTTGGAAGGAGCTCGGGATCGATGGTCTTATTTCTATGTTGGAGTAATCATTATCTGAACTAGAGCTTGAACTCCCTAAAAGTCTAGAGGAAGATGCCTCAGAATTATTGGAGGCATTTGGGGCTTCATTGTCAAAAGACAGTTCGAGATTGTCTACCCATTCGGTGAACTGGGTTATTTCTGGTTCAGTTGAGCTACCCGTAGAGAAATATGTGTAGGGGAAGACATGATGGTATAAGGAGAAGAAGTAAGAAATAAGAATAATAAGATAAAAGAAATTAAAAGAAGATAAAGGGTTAGGAGAAGTACCTAGCAAAGAATGAAGAAGCCTTAAAGAGAGAACGAAAGATGAATAGTACGCCGGAACTGAAGAGAGAAAATCGGAGCTACTGATCCCGTGATGGGAATGAATGGCTTAGGACCCAGTTTCTTTCAGCAAATGGCCTCCTACATCAAGGCTGATGTGGAAGAGGCTGTGGATAGTCGTATACGGGAGGTGGTTCCGCCTGCTGCGGTGGCGCAGGCCGGACCTGGGCATGAGGTGAGGCCCCCTCCGGCTGGGGGAGAGCGGGGTCGAAGGGTACCTGTGTTGGAGGAGGAGACTGCCTCCGCAGCCTTTACACAAATAGCCACGGAGACAGATCCGGATTGGAGTGAGAGGATGGATGATCTGCATAGGGAGATGAGAGAGTTGAAGAAGAAGGTATCTGGAGGTGGTTCAGGGCGGTCGAGGAGGGGAATCCTTCTCAGCAGAGATTATGGTCGATGAACTCCCTCTTCGTATCGCGCCCGAATTTTAAATATGATGGCACCACAGATCCTTGGGATCACCTGTGCTGTTTTGAAAATGCCGCAATGCTCCATAGGTTCTCTGATGGAGTGATGTGCCGGGTGTTTCCGACTACATTGACTAAGTTAGCCCAGCAGTGGTTTAGTCAGTTATTGCCAAATTCGATCAGGAGTTTTGATGAGTTCAGCTCTATGTTCTTGCACCAATTTACGATTGCGGGAAGTACCGTAAAAACGCCCGACTTTGTTTAGCATTAAGCAAAGGGATGATGAAGGTTTGAGGAGCTACATTCAGAGGTTTACAGAGGCGAAGTTGGAGGTGCCTTCGGCGACCCAGGATATCTTGGCTAATGCTTTGGCCCAAGGTCTAAAAGATGGGGATTTCTTTGAATCCTTGGTGATAGAGTCGGCGCGCACATTTGACGAACTCCTGGCAAGGGCTGAAAAGTATATCAATCTGGAGGAGGCCCGGAAGATGAAGCGCGAAGAAGGGAGTAAGAGAAAGGAGAGGAAGGATGAGAAAGATGAAAGAGCTCCTAGTAAGAAGCCTAATCTCCCCAAGGCTGGTCTGATGGGAGGGAGGCCTAGGTATGAAAAATATACACCCCTGGTAGCTCCCCAGGGAGATGTTTTTATTGCAATTGAGTGCCATCCAGATTTGAGGTGGCCAAAAACTTATGCTGAGACACCGAGGAAGGAGAAGTGCAAAGAGTTTTGTAGATTCCACAATGAGTATGGGCATACCACGGATCAGTGTACCCACTTGAAGGATGAGAAAGAGAGACTGATCCAGGCTGGTCATCTGAAGGAATTTGTGTATGTGGATAAGAGGAGGTCTAAGGGTAATTATCGGAAGGGTCACAATAATTACCAGCAGAGGCAGGAGCTTGAGAAGAAGCCAGATGAGGAGCGGGATCTCCCTCCATCGCCGCCGCGGAAGGGGGTGATTCAGATGGTTATAGGAGGCCCGTCTGGTGGAGACTCGCGACGGGCCAGGAAGAGCTATGTGAGAGCCGCTTCTGCTGAGTGTGCTCAAGAGCGGATAAGGATGGAGCAAGTGTCTGTGGGGCCAAATATTCAGTTTGGGCTGAAAGATAGCCGGGGCATTGCAACTCCCCATAGTGATGCCCTCATTATCACGGCAACCATAGCAAATTACGATGTTCAGAGAGTCTTTGTGGATACAGGTAGCTCTGCTGACATACTATTCTTTGAATGCTATAGGCAGATGGATATGGAAGTGGAATTGGAGATGGTAGATACGTCCCTAGTTGGTTTTGCGGGAGGATCGGTTCAGCTACTGGGGATGGTTACCTTACCCGTCTCTTTGGGTAAGGAACCTTACATGAAAACTAGGATGGTGCGATTTCTGGTGGTTGATGCACCATTGTCGTATAATGTGATGATTGGGAGACCTTCCCTCAATCTTTTTCAAGCGATCGTGTCAGTGTATCATTTGAAGATCAAATTCCCAGTGAATGACCAAGTTGGAGAGGTTGAAGGGGATCAGTACATGGCAAGGAAGTTGTACATAGAGAGCCTTCAGATGGCAGAAAGGGGAGCAGCTCAAGATGATGGTAAGGGCAAGGAGAAACTCATCAAGTTAGATGAGGATCCGGTGAAGCATGTCATGCCGAATGAGGAGTTGTTGACAATAGAATTGGTTCTGGGTGACCCTAGTAAGGTCGCCAAGATTGGGAGTCGCCTCAGGGAAGACTTGAAGGAGGAGCTGATCAAGTTTCTTAGGAGGAATGTAGATGTGTTCGCATGGTCGGCCAAAGAATTGGTGGGTATTGATCCCAGCATAGCTGAGCATAGGTTGAACATAAATCCCTCATACTGACCTGTGAAGCAGAAGAAAAGGAATTTCGGCCCCAAGAAGGATACGATTGTGCGTGCGGAGGTAGAGAAATTGTTGGACGCTGGGCATGTTCGTGAAATACAGTTCCCAGAATGGTTATCCAATCCCGTACTAGTTCCCAAAAATCTAGACGATTGGAGGATGTGTGTGGATTTTCGGGATTTGAATAAAGCTTGTCCGAAGGATTACTATCCGTTGCCAAAGATAGATCAGCTGGTTGACTCGACTTCTGGATGCGAATTACTTAGCATGATGGATGCTTCACAAGGATACCACCAGATCAAGCTAGCAGAAGAGGACCAGAAGTGGGTAAGTTTCATTACTTCTTTTGGCACTTTTTGTTATGTCGTTGTGCCCTTCGGTTTGAAAAATGCGGGGGCAACCTACCAGAGGTTGGTAGATAAGATGTTCCAAAACCATTTGGGGCGGAACATGGAAGTGTATGTTGATGACATGTTAGTGAAGAGTGTGAAGGCTAAGAGCCACACTAAAGATCTAGCAGAAACTTTTGAGACATTGAGGAAATACCGGATGAAGTTGAACCCAAAGAAGTGTGCGTTTGGGGTCAGGTCGGGTAAATTTTGGGCTACATGGTAATCGAGAAGGGCATTGAAGCTAATCCGAGAAGGTGAGGGCAATCGAGAGATGGCTCCACATCGGGATGTGAAGGATGTCTTGAGCTTGACAGAAAATTGGCTGCTTTGAATAGGTTCATCTCTCGCTCGGCGAAGCGGAGTTTGCCATTTTTCAAAGTATTGAGGAAGTCTAGGAAATTTACTTGGGACGAGGATAGTCAGGTGGCATTTGAAGAATTGAAAGAATATTTGGCTAAGTTATCCCTGTTGACTAAGCCAATTCCGGGAGAGCCATTGTATCTGTATATTTCGGTGGGAGAGCAAGGGATTAGTACATTGTTATTGAAGAAGGAAGGGTTCGGTTGAAGCCGATATATTATGTTAGCAAGGTGTTGAGAAACGCGGAGCTCAGGTATTCTGAGATTGAAAAGGCTGGATTAGCGCTTGTAACCATGGCTAGAAGGCTGAGGCCTTATTTTCTTTCACATAAGATTGTAGCAAGAACGAATTTTCCCTTGAAGTCGGTTTTGAGCAAACCCAAGGTTGTAGGTAGGCTAGTAAAGTGGGATATTGAGCTCAGTGAGTATCAGATAGAGTTCCAGAGCAGAACAACAATTAAGGCACAAGCTTTGATGGACTTTGTGCAAGAACTGACGAAAGCCCCAGGTGAGGAAGGGGCGTGGGTTTTATTTGTGGATGGTTCAGTGGCCAGCTCGGGATATGGGGCCGGCATCGTGTTGATAAGTCCAGAGGGGGTGGAGAGTGACTTTGCAGTGAGATTGGATTATAAACTTTCCAACAACGTAGCCGTGTATGAGGCCTTCATCCGACGAATTAGGATGGTCATAGAAATGGGTGCGACGAATGTGTTGGTCCATTTGGACTCTCAGTTAGTCTACAAACAAATTATGGGAGAGTTTGAAGTTCGGGAAGAGCGAATGAAGAAGTATGTGGATGTATACAAGGATTTGGAGAAGATGATAGGAAAGGTACAGATCTGCTAAATACCTCGGGAGGAAAATACCAGAGCTGACTTCTTGGCAAAGATAGCCAGCTCGGCTGAATGTGCTATGGAGAAGTATATCACTTTGCTTGTAGCAAGGGCTTCCATTTTAAATCTTGAGGTAGGAGTGTTGGAGGAGGAGGATGCTTGGAGGGTCCCCATCGTGTCATACCTAAAGGAAGGCATCCTCCCGAAAGACAGGAATGAAGCCTCTCGGATAAAAATGTGAGCAACTCATTTTTGTCTGATTGGAGAAAATTTGTTTAAAAAAGGTTTTGGGATTCCGTTGCTGAGGTGTCTCGGCAAAACAGAAGGAGAATATGTGCTAAGAGAAATACACGAAGGATGTTGTGGAAATCACATGGGAGCTAGGATTCTGATCAGGAAAGTGTTAAGGGCCAGATACTTTTGGCCATATTTGAAGAGCGAGGCTCAGAGGTTGGTAAAAGCTTGTGAGAAGTGCCAAGTACATGCGCCGTTTATACATCAGCCAGCTGAGGAGCTGATGACTATGAGTTCAGCATGTCCTTTCGCTAAATGGGGGATCGACATTGTGCGGCCATTTCCCCCAGCATCGGGACAGCGTAAGTTTCTAGTAGTGGCAATAGACTATTTTAGTAAATGGGTTGAAGCGGAAGCTTTGGCAAGAATTACTGAGGAAGCGATGAAGTTTATTTGGCAGAACATTGTGTGCCGATTTGGAGTACCGAGAATCCTTATTTAGGATAATGGAACGCAATTTAGTGGAGCTAATATGAAGGTTTGGTGTGAAGAGATGAAAATTAAGCAGCATTTCACATCGGTAGCACATCCGCAAGCTTATGGTCAAGTGGAAGTGACTAACCGAATTCTGGTACAAGGGCTCAAGACTAGATTAGAAGGGGCTGGAGGAGCTTGAGTGCAGGAGCTGAGCTCGGTGTTATGGGCTTACCGAACAAACCCAAATGAGGCCACGGGAGAGAGTCCCTTCAGTTTGGTTTATGGGATGGACGCAGTGATACCATCGGAGATCGGGATGGAAACGCATAGAATTCAGACATTCGAGGAAAAGGAAAATGAGATGTTGACACGTGAGGCTCTAGATTTGATCAATGAAAAAAGAGAAATGGCCTTTTTGCAGATGGAGAGGACAAGAGATAGAGTCAGGGCACCATACAATAGTAAAGTGATGAAGAGAAATTTTCAAATGGGAGATTTGGTTTTGAGAAGGGCTGACGCGAGTAAAAACAAGGGAAAGTTAGACCCGAATTGGGAGGGCCCACTTCGGGTGATCAAAGTCCTGGCCGGAGGAGCTTACGAGTTAGGAAAGCTAGAAGGAAAGAAATTACCTTGGGCATGGAATGTTAGCAATCTGAAAAAATATTATCCGTAAGAGTTCGAATGATGTAATGATGTAATTTCCTCTTTTAAAATTCAATGAGAAGTGCTAGCATCTACAAAAATTATTGACAAACATTCTGCTAAGTGTTTGGAGCTCAGCTCGAGCCAATCCTCCAAACACTTCGGGCGCGATAAGCCCAGAGGCAAGTCAAGCTCGAGCTTGAAAAGCTTGTCCTCTAAAAAATGAGAAAATTGTGAGCAAGTGTTTGGAGCTCGGCTCGAGCCAATCCTCCAAACACTTCGGGCGCGATAAGCCTAGAGAAAAGTCAAGCTCGAGCTTGAAAAACTTGTCCTCTGAAATATGAGAAAATTGTGAGCAAGTGTTTGGAGCTCGGCTCGAGCCAATCCTCCAAACACTTCGGGTGCGATAAGCCCAAAGGCAAGTCAAGCTCGAGCTTGGAAAACTTGTCCTCTAAAAAATGAGAAAATTGTGAGCAAGTGTTTGGAGCTCGGCTCGAGCCAATCCTCCAAACACTTCGGGTGCGATAAGCCCAAAGGCAAGTCAAGCTCGAGCTTGATAAACTTGTCCTCTGAAAAATGAGCAAATTGTGAGCAAGTGTTTGGAGCTCGGCTCGAGCCAATCCTCCAAACACTTCGGCGCGATAAGCCCAAAGGCAAGTCAAGCTCGAGCTTGAAAAACTTGTCTGAAAAATGAAAATTGTGAGCAAGTGTTTGGAGATTGGCTCGAGCCTATCCTCCAAACACTTCGGGCACGATAAGCCCAGAGGCAAGTCGAGCAAATAAATTTACAACTGAATTGAGAAAAGTCGAGCAAATACTTTCCACAACACATCAGTAACAATAAAAGAACACGTCGGTAATAATAAAATGAGGATAAATTTCATTAATGCGAAGGAGTACAGAAGAATCCCAGATCGGGATACGTACAAAAGCTACAAAAAGACTTGCATCAAAGAAATTACAAAAAATCCCAGATCGGGACAAATATAAAATGTTTTAGGAAATAAGATTCTCTGAAGCATAGTCTTGGACAGTGAGATCGGGCTCGTTGCCAGATGATGGCATGGTAGGGGCAGCAGAGAGATCGATATTTTGCGCAGAAGGCAGATCAGGACTGGAAATGAGAGGGAGATCTTCCAAAGCTTTGGATGCAGTAGCTCGGTCTGCAGCTGTTTGATCGGCAGCAGCTTTGAGGTCGGTCAGCCAAGAGGAATCATTCAGAGAGTTGACAAAAGCCTCATCCGAGGAAAGGTTGACTTCGTTGGCAATCTTGGAAAAGACAAAGCCCTCAGGATCCTGCATAAGAGCTCGGGGGCCTTCCCGATCCAGAGATACAGATATCCCTTTCTCCTGGAGCTGGAGCTCGGCCTGGTCGAAGGCGAACTCATACTGCTGAATCACTCCTGTGGAGAGGATGTCGATGAATTCCTCCGAGCTTAGGAAACATTTTTTAACCTTCTCCCAAACTTTACCGACCAAAGCTCGGCCGATTTCAATTCCCTCCTCACGAGCGTGTACCAAAATGTCTTTCAGCTCGGCCTTAAGAGTGGCATTCTCTTTATCCAAATCCTTGATTTTTATATCGAGTTGGTAACAGAACGTTCAAAGACCGAGGAGCTTGTCTTTAAGCTCGCTCCTCACGAGCTTGGCCTCCTTAACCTTTTTGTTGTCCTTCTTGAGAGTCTCGAGCTCCCTCACCAGGTCGGGATTGGCAAAGCCCACTCGAGCTCGGGCAATGAGGGAAGATAGCTTGATGTGGGCCCGAGCTTGATCCTTACAGAAAGAGTTGACCAGCTCGGCGCCTGAGAGCTTGTCTAAAATGGCTCAGTCAGGATACGGGCAGTGGCCCTGAATGTATTGAGCTGCCAGCACGGGATTTGTATTTTTGAGGATGGAATTCCCCGTCATCCATGTTTGGTTAGGAGTATCGATGGGACTTCGAATGAGCTCGCATTCTCCCGAGCTAGTTCCCACGCGAGTCTTCTTGGGAGGAGGGAGATCGGTGTCGGAAGACCCGCGTCGGGAGCCGATTAGAACGGGTCAGCTGCTAGGATCGGAAAATTCAGCCAAGACATCTTCGGCAGAATCAGGTCGAGTAGTACGCGGAGATCAGTACCCTGATGCAGGAAAGCCCACAATGGCCCCGCCAGTCTAGGAGGAAGAAGGTCGGGCCAAGGAGCTCACCTTCTTACGAGCTTCAGCCTTCTGAGACACAGCTCGGGATAACATGATGTCTGCAAAAAATCAAGCAAATTTAGAAAACCAGTATGAAAAAATAGTATTAAAGAAGAAGGTAAAGGTATTATCGATGTCACACTCTAAGGGAACAACCTCGGGACTCACTCCCAAATAATGGAGCAATGAGGGAGTTAAATCTTTTTGAGAGATCATTTACTGGCAGTAAGTTTGCGGATTAAATCTTGGAGGTCGAGAGGGCACTTTTTAGGGTCATGTTTTTGTTGTGGCGGTAAAGACCACACCCACTCATGGGGGAAAGGCCAAGACTCGGCCGAGGTGACAAAAAAGTACCGATCTTTCCAGAACTTGTTGGAGGTCGGGTACTTCCCTAGGAAGTTGGTTTCATTTCGGCGGTAATATAAAAGAGGCCCTTGGGAGTAGAAGATTTGACCTGGAAAAGAGCAAAGAATAGATCGGTCGAGGGATCTATGGACAAAAACTTGGTTATTATTAGGAAACCAACAATGATTCGAACAGAGTTCGGGGTGATCTGGTTAAGGGGAATTTTGTACATGGTAGATACTTCGGAGAGAAAGAGTTGATGGGAAATCTAAGTTCTCCATCTAACTGACCTACAAAAAAGGTCAGACTTTGAGAAGGAGGTCGGAAGGGTCTATCTGTATAGCTCGGTAGGGATAGTTTGAAAAGAGATGGAATGCAGGCATTCCTACGGAGATTATGGAGGGGGTGGAACATTGCAATTTGAATGAGAAAACCCGTTGTCCACTTTGGGAGGAGCCAACGGGTCAGAAGCCCTAATTTCTATAGGAGAAAGGGGAATGGAAGATGAATCTGATTCCGTGGCCTCGGGATCAGATAGTTTGGGACGATGATCTCTAAGTCGAGCAGTATCTAAGTCACTCGACCATCTAACCAAGTCGGTCAAATGAGGATCGGAATTGGTTGAAGAGGAGGTCATTATTCGAATGGAAAAATAATTGAAAAAGGAAAGGGAGAGGGTGTACCTAGGGCTTATGAACGGAAAAAAGAGAGTGGTGGAGCACCGCCAGAAAAGCTGCCGAAAATCGCCTAGAAGCACGTCGAAAATCGCTCGAGAGGGGGGAGGAAATTTTTGGCTAGAAAATGAAATGGTCCCCCCCCCCATGCCTTGCCTTCTTATAAGAGGGGATGAAATGGGAAGATGATCACCACCCTTGATTCGAATCTCATCCAACGGATTAGAAAGGACCTCAGGAAGATGAAAGGACGTCTTGTTAGTTGAAAGGACGTCCTGGTGACACAAATGAGCGGGAAATGAAGGGATGGAAAACCCTAATTTAGATCGGGATGAGTATATTTCGAAGGAAGAAAACCCTAATTTAGATCGGGATGAGTATATTACGAACAAAGAAAACCCTAATTTAGATCCGGATGGGTATATTTCGAAGGAAGAAAACCCTAACTTAGATCGGGATGAGTATATCTCGAGGAAAGAAAAGCTTAATCCAGATCGGGATGGGCATATTTTGAGGGAAGAAAAACCCTAGATATGGATCAGGATGGATAAAATTGGGGAAGATTTAAAGCCTAAAATAGAGATCGGGAGAACAAACTCCTTGGAAAATGCATTGAATATAAGTAGATTGGTCGAACATGTCACGAGACAATTATGTCCGACCTTTGAGGATCGGGCCGACCTGTTGTGAAGGAACCGAGCTGATGGGCTTGGACCTGGATTGGGCCAAGCTAAGGGCATGCCGACCTGATGGGCTTAGACCTGGAATTGGCCAACCTAAGGGCCTGCCGACCTGATGGGCTTGGACCTGGATTGGGCCAAGCTAAGGGCCTACCGACCTCATGGGCTTGGACCTGGATTGGGCCAAGCTAAGGGCCTGCCGACCTGATGAGCTTGGACCTGGATTGGGCCAAGCTAAGGGCCGGCTGATCTCTTTGGGCCTAGTGAGCTTACGGCCCAATATGCGCGATTAACCTAGGTCTATGTGTTAATTAGGGTTTTTAATGTGGCTTGATGCCTACGCAACCCTAATTCCCAAACCTATAAAAGGGGCACAAGTAAGGTACGCCGCTGTTTAGATTCTGAATATACTTTACTATATTTTTTATATTTCTTTTCTCAAAAACCGATATTGACTTGAGCGTCGGAGTGGGTACGCCGGAAACCCCTTCCAGCTCCCCTTTTAACGGTTGTGTTGCAGGTTTTCAGTTCAGTCGTGTGGCGGAGCGTTGATTGATGGGCGGTGACATTTTCAGTGCCGACCACCAAATAAGGCTTATACACGAGATGCACACATCTTATGCGTACAAATTCATCGGACTTTCCACTTATTCTAGTGATTGATTAAATCTCATGAAAAGATTCTCCATTCTCTCTCCTCCATAAACCCTAGCGGCCGGCATCAACCGTGAGATATTCCCTGGAAACAAGCTCCGAGTCTGACATGGAAGACGTTCAATTATTTGTTATATCTTCCCTTCCATATTTCACCCCACTTGTTTTGCCTCCCAAGTTATGATTCTTGTACGTTTTCCATGGCTGAGGTTGCGGCTGCTCATGCGCTTCATGCATTTTGATTCGGCATAGAGTAGGCCGAGCTCATGGTCACAGCAAGCTCAATATAGTTATACTTGGGATGTTATATTAATAAAGTCTAGGGACATGGATGAGCCCATAATTGAGGCCCAATTTCTAGAAGCCTCTAGGATATGCTCAGGATTGTCAAACCAGATAAGAGTTCGGTATTGACTGTGACGTGGCTTAAGTTGTTAAATCAGATAATTTGACAACTAATTCTGACAGATTCCTTGTAACCGTCTCTTGAAATTCCGGAAACCCCAATCACATTATCTATAAATACCTATCACTTGGGTATGGTTGATCCCTTACGCACGTTTGATATTTTACTATACACTTAATTGGTCTTCTTTTTTTGAGCACTATCTGACTTGAGTGTCGGAGTGCGAACGCCAGAGCAACCCTGCGGCCCCTATTTTGCAGGTGTTCGGCGTAGAAGGCAGAGTTTGGCTAAGTTCACGGTGGAGTTTGATCAGTATTGTCATCGGAGATTTTTGGGTAACACAAATTTGGCGCCGTCTGTGGGAAATATTAGGCCGGGACGTGAGTTTTTGAAGGTGATCATGGAGGACTTGCGAAGAAACTTGACTGATGATTTGAATCGTACTCCCTTGGTTGATACCCCGGAGGGTGACACATGAGGGTGTTGCGCCTCCACCACCACCTCCGGTGGAGGGCACGGGGCAGGAGAATTTGAGAGCAGGGGTCACCGGCTTTGTTCCCTTGTCTTCGATGGGAGCAGGGGTCTTGGGACCCATGTTTTTCGAACAACTTGGCAACTTTGTTTCCGCGGCGGTGGAGCAGGCCATGGATAGAAGGCTGAGGGACTTGGTGCCACCATAACCACCTATCATTGCACCGGGTGGAGGAAATGCGGCTAAAAATCCGGACATGGGTGATAGGGGGAGGCGAGCTCCGGCGGTCGAGGAGAAACACTCATCGCGGGTGGCAGAATATACCACCACAGAAGATCTGGACTTGTCAGAACGGATTGATGACCTCTAGAGGGAGGTGAGAGAGGTTCGGAGAAGGGTGGTTAGTGCACCAATTGGAGTTTCAACTCGGGTTTGGAGGGGAACACTGTTTACTGAGAAGTTGATGGTTGTCAAACTTCCAGCTTCTTATAGAGCTCCGAGTTTTGAGTATGACGGCACGACGGACCCATGGGACCATCTTTGCTGATTTGAAAATACTGCATTGTTGCATAAATTCTCTTATGGGGTGATGTGTAGGGTATTCCCGAAAACTCTTACCAAGTCAGCACAATAGTGGTTTAGCCAGCTCCCCCGAACTCCATAAGGAATTTCGATGAGTTCAGTTCAGTATTTACGCACTAGTTCACTAGCTGTAGAAAATATCAGAAGGCCCCTTTGACACTTTTTAGTATCAAATAAAAGGAGGGAGAAGGGCTGAGGAGTTATATCCAGCACTTCACAGTGGCAAAGCTGGAGGTACCCTCAGCCAGCCCTGAGATTTTGACGAATGCACTGGCTGAGGGATTGAGGGATGGAGAATTTTTTGAATCTCTTGTAATCGAGCCTGCCAAAACTTTTGACGAACTTTTGGCTAAGGCAGAGAGGTACATTAACTTGGAGGAGGCCAGGAAAATGAAGAAGGAAGAGGGAGACAAAAGGAGGGATAAGAGAAAGGATAGAGAAGAGAAAACACTCCAAAAGAAACCAAAGGTTGAAGTGGCATGATGGAGGCCTAGGTTTGATAAGTACACTCCGCTGGTGGCTTCTCAGTGAGAAGTATTTTCGGCAATTGAGAGGCATCATGATTTGAGATGGCCAAGAACGTATTCGGAAATTCCTAAGAAAGAGAAGAGCAATGAGTTTTTTCGGTTTCACAATGAGTATGGGCACACAACGGAGCAGTGTACGCACTTGAAAGATGAAATTGAAAGGATGATCCAAGCAGGGCATTTGAAGGAATTTGTGTATATGGATAAGAGGAGATCGAAAGGTAATTATCGGAAGGGTCAGAATAGTTACCAACAGAGGAAAGAGCCGGAGAAAAGGCCGGAGGAGGATAATAACCTTTCCTCTCCACCACCAATGAGGGGGTAATGGTGATTGGGGATCCGTTTGGAGGGGATTCTCGGAGAGCCAGGAAAAGTTATGTTAGGGCCGCGGGAACTGAGCGGGTCCAAGAGAGATTTAGGATATAACAAGTGGCTGTGGGACCAACATCCAGTTTGGGCCACAGGACAACAGGGGCATTTTAACGCCACACAGTGATGCCCTGGTGATCACAGCAGCCATTGCAAACTATGATGTCCAGAGGGTGTTCGTTGATACATGTAGTTTTGCTGACATACTTTTTTAAGAATGCTATAAAAGGATGGATTTGCAGGTTGAATTGGAGATGGTTAATACCTCTTTGGTTGGTTTTGCGGGAGGTACTATTCAGCCGTTGAGAATGGTTACTTTACCTGTTTCCTTGGGAATGTAACCATTTAGGAAGACTAGAATGGTGAGATTTTTGGTGGTAGATGCTACTTCATCATATAATGTGATGATTGGAAGACCTTCTTTGAATGCATTCCAAGCTATTGTCTCAGTGTATCACTTAAAGATGAAATTCCTAGTAGATGATAAGGTTGGAGAAGTAGAGGGAGATCAGCACATGGCACGAAGATTGTATGTAGAGAGCTTACAAATGGCTGAAAGAGGAGAGGCCCATGATGATGGTAAAGGGAAAGTAAAAATCATTAAGTTAGATGAGGATCTGGTGGAGCACGTACGGCCGAATGAGGAACTGATATTGGTAGAGTTAGTACCGGGAGAACCCGATAAGGTCACAAAGATAGGGAAAGGTTTGTCGGGGGAGCTTAAAGAAAGACTGGTGGAATTCCTAAGGAGTAATGCCGATGTGTTTGCATGGTCTGCCAGTGATTTGGTGGGGATAGATCCGAGCATAGCCGATCATAGGCTCAATGTGAATCCTTCATATAAGCATGTGATGCAAAAGAAGAGAAATTTTAGTCCTAGCAAGGACGCGATTATCCGAGCTGAGGTGGAGAAGTTGCTGAGCGCGGGGCACATTATGGAGATTCAGTTCCCGGAATGGTTATCCAATACAGTCTTTGTTCCTAAGACCCAAGATGATTGGAGAATGTGCATAGATTTTCGGGATTTAAATAGAGCATGTTCGAAGACTACTATTTACTCCTGAGGATAGATCAACTAGTTAATTTGACCTCTAGTTGTGAGTTGCTTAGCATGATGGATGCCTCTCAGGGTTATCATCAGATTCGGTTAGCAGAAGAGGATCAGAAGAGGATGAGCTTCACCACTTCTTTTGGTACTTATTGTTATGTAGTAATGCCCTTTGGATTAAAAAATACAGGAGCTACGTATCAGAGATTGGTGGACAAGATGTTTAGGAGCCAGATCGGGAGAAACATGGAAGTGTATGTGGATGACATGTTAGTTAAAAGCGTAAAGGCAGTGGATCATGTGAAAGATTTGGCGGAAACATTTGATACACTAAGGAGATATAAGATGAAACTTAATCCTAAGAAATGTGCTTTTGGGGAAGTCGGGAAGTTCTTAGGTATATGGTGACAAGAGATGGGAATTGAGGCCAATCGAGAAAAAGTATGAGCTATAGGAAAAATGGCCCAACCCAGAGATTAAAAAGGATGTTCTCGGCTTAATCTGGAAGGATAGCCGCTCTTATTAGATTTATCTCGAGGTCAGCGGAGAGAAGTTTGTCTTTCTTTAAAGTGTTAAAGAAAGCCAAGAAGTTTGTATGGGATGAGGAATCCTAGAAGGCATTCGAAGAATTGAAAGATTACTTAGCTGAGCTATCAGTGTTGACTAAACCAATACCGGGAGAGCCATTGTACTTATACATCTCAGTAGGAGAATAGGGAGTTAGCACGGTATTAATTAGAGAAGAGGGTTTGGTACAAATGCCAAGATATTATGTGAGCAAAGTATTGAGAAATGCAGAAGTTGCATAACAGAAGTAAAGTATGCAGAGATCGGGAAGGCTAGCTTAGCTTTAATGATAACAGCTCGGAGGTTGCGATCATATTTTTTGTCACATGAAGTGATTGTCCGAACAAATTTACCATTAAAGGCTATAATGAGCAAACCGGGGGTGCCAAGAAGACTGGTAAAATGGGCAATTGAGTTGAGTGAGTATGACGTGGAGTTTCAAAATCGGACTGCTATCAAAGCCTAGGCTTTGGCAAATTTTGTGCAAGAATCAACAAGAAATGTCGTTGGTGAAGCAGCATGGGTAGTGTTTGTGGATGGATCTGTGGGGAGTTCGGGATGTGGAGTAGGCACAGTACTAATCATCCCTGAAGGGGTGGAGAGTAGTTTTGCTATAAGATTGGATTTTAAACTTTCAAATAATGAGGCTAAGTATGAGGGATTTTTGTGGGGAATTCGCATGGCAGTAGATATGGGAGCATCAAAGATACTTATACACATAGATTCCCAATTGGTGTATAAGCAAGTAAGGGGGGAGTTCGAAATACGGGAGGGGAGGATGAAAAATTATGTGGAAAAGTACAAAGTCCTTGAGAAGATGGTAAAAGAGATAGAGATCTGCCATATACCAAGGGAAGAGAATACAAAGGCGGATTTTTTGTCTAAGATTTCTAATTCGGTTGTTGGAGGTTATGATCGAAATACTACTCTATTAATAGATCGGGATAGGGTTTTGAGCTTGGAGATAGGAGAGATAGAAGAAAAGGAGGATTGGAGGATTCCAATCCTGAAGCATATCCGAAGGAAGGAGTTTTTCTTAAAGAAAGATAGAAAGGAAATGGCTCGGGTAAAGATATGGGTAACACGATTTTGCATCTTAGGAGAGCTGTTGTACAACGTTTTTAGTGCACTATTGTTGAGGTGTGTAAGTTACAAATAAGGGGAGTAAATGCTGAAATAAATACATGAAGGATGTTGTGGAAATCATATGGGAGCAAGGACCTTAGCGAATAAGATATTGGCGGCAGGATACTTCCGCCGAGCTTAAGGAAGGATCTTTGAAGGATGGTGAAGAGGTGTGGAAAATGCCAAGTGCATGCACCATTTATACATAGGCAATTTACCGAGGAACTCATGACTATGAGCTCGGCTTTGTCCGTTTTTCTAAATAGGGAATAGATATCGTGAAACCATTTCCTCGAGGCATCGGGACAAAGAAAGTTTATGATAGTGGCAATAGACTATTTTAGCAAATGGGTAGAGGTTGAACCATTGGCTAAAATAACCGAAGAAGTCGTTATGAAATTCATTTGGCAGAACATAGTCTGTAGGTTTGGCATATCTCGGATAATGCATGCAATTTAATGGAGCAGGAATTCGGCAATGGAGTAGAGATGAAAATTACGCAACACTTTACCTCAGTTGCACATCCCCAAGCAAATGGGCAGGTAGAAGTTATGAATAGGATTTTTGGTACAAGGATTGAAGGCTCGGCTTGAAAAGGCTTGAGGAGCTTGGGTTAGAGAATTGAGCTCAGTACTATGGGCGTATAGAATGAATCCAAAGGAAGCAACGGGAGAAACACCCGTTAGCTTGGTTTATGGCATGGATGCGGTCATACCAGCTGAGATCGGGATGGAAACTCACCGAATCCAAAACTTCTAACAAGGGCAAAATTACTTAAGGACTCAAGAGGCTTTGGATATGATCAATGAAAAATGAGAAATGACATTCCTGCAAATGGAACGAACAAGGACTCGATTCGAGCAAGTTATAATAGTAGAGTGAACAAGAGGAGTTTCCAAGTGGAGGACTTGGTGCTGAAAAAAACGGATGCAACGAAAAATCGAGAAAAGTTGAAGGCTAATTGGGAAGGACCTCTCAGAGTGACTGATGTGGTGGCAGGAGAGGCGTATGAGTTGGAAGAGCTAGATGGGAGGAAGTTACCTCGGGCATGGAACATCAGTAACTTGAAGAAATATTATTCCTAAGAATAAGATCGGTAGAGATCCACGATCTCTACAAAGTTTTACTTTTTGAATGTTGATGTAATGATGAAGGAGTATGAATGAAAAAGCCCGCGCTTTATTATGATCGAAATAATGTGAATATAATGTGAATTTGGCTAAGTAATTTTAGCTCGGTCATCAAGTTGATAATGAGCTAAAATGTTTAGGGGGTGAATGCCCATGAGCTTGAATCAAGTTCGAGGAAAACATGAAAATAGGACTAAGTAATTTTAGCTGGACCATGGAAATGGTCAAAGGCTAGAATTCTTAGGGGGTGGAGACCATAAGCTAAACTCGAAGCTTGAAAAGTTGATTAAGTATTTTTAACTTTGTCCCCGAGGTGACTTGAAGCTAAAAATACCTGCAACTCAGCTCGAGCTTGAAGAAATTGAAAATTTGCCCAAGTATTTTTAGCTTTGTCCCTGAGGTGAATTGCAGCTCAGCTCGAGCTTAAAGAAATTGAAAATTTGCCTAGGTATTTTTAGTTTTGTCCCCGATGTGACTTGAAGCTAAAAATACTCGTAACTCAGCTGGAGCTTAAAAAAATAGAAAATTTTGAAGTACTTTTAGCTTTGTCCCCGAGGTGACTTGAAGCTAAAAATACCTGCAGTTCAACTCGAGCTTAAAGAAATTGAAAATTTTGCCTAAATATTTTTAGCTTTGTCCCCGAGGTGACTTGAAGCAAAAAATACCTGCAGCTCAGCTCGAGCTTAAATAAATTAAAACTTTGCCCAAGTATTTTTAGCTTTGTCCCCGAGGTGAATTGAAGCTAAAAATACCTAAAGCTCAGCTCGAGCTTGAAGAAATTGAAAATTTTCCCAAGTATTTTTAGCTTTGTCCCCGAGGTGACTTGAAGCTAAAAATACCTGCAGCTCAGCTTGAGCTTAAAGAAATTGAAAAATTTGCCCAAGTATTTTTAGCTTTGTCCCCAAGGTGACTTGAAGCTAAAAATACCTGCAGCTTAGCTCAAGCTTGAAGAAATTGAAAAATTTGCCGAAGTATTTTTAGTTTTGTCCCCGAGGTGACTTGAAGCTAAAAATACCGCAAATTTAAATTTCGAGCTTGAAGAAATTGATAATATGCCCAAGTATTTTTAGATTTGTCCTCGAGGTGACTTGAAGCTAAAAATACCTGCAGCTCAGCTCGAGCTTGAAGAAATTGAAAATTTGCCCAAGTGTTTTTAGCTTTGTCCCCGAGGTGACTTGAAGCTAAAAATACCTGCAGCTCAGGTCCAACTTAAAGAAATTGAAAAATTTGCCTAAGTATTTTTAGCTTTGTCCCCGAGGTGAGTTCAAGCTAAAAATACCTGCAGCTGAGCTCAAGCTTAAAGAAATTGAAAATTTTGCTTAAGTATTTTAGCTTTGTCCCCGTGGTGACTTGAAGCTAAAAATACCTGCAGCTCAGCTCGAGCTTAAAGAAATTGAAGATTTGCCCAAGTATTTTTAGCTTTGTCGCCGAGGTGACTTGAAGCTAAAAATACCTGCAGCTCAGCTCGAGCTTAAAGAAATTGAAAGTTATCCTAAGTATTTTTAGTTTTGTCCTCGAGGTGACTTTAAGCTAAAAATACCTGCAGCTCAGCTCGACCTTAAAGAAATTAAAAATTTGCCTAAGTATATTTTGCTTTATCTGCGAAGTGATTTGAAGCTAAAAATACCTGCAGCTTGGCTTGAACTTCGGAAAATAGAAAGACATAGAAAGCAAGAGAAGAGAGTTCAGGAAAATAAAAGTTGCATTAAATTAAAAAGTTGGTTACAAAGAGATTGCCAAAAAAGAAAAAACATATAGCCCAAAATATAGTCTAAGTAGCTGGAGTATCCTTGATCCCATGGTCTGCCACAGTTAGTGCGGGCTCCTCAATGATCTCTTGCTCGGGATCTCCATCTGAGAGAGCGACAGCAGAAGCATCTCCCGAGCTTGGGGGAGGGACAAGAACAGTGGAAGGAGTAGCTGAGGAAGAGGCTCGGTTTGCTTCCAACTGGCTGAGAACATGTTTTAGGAAATCAGGAGATGAGCGTAAGTTAATTTGGTTAGCTTCTGCTGAGGGGATTTAACCTTCGGGATCAGTGGTGAAAGCAAGAGTTGCATCCCTATCATAGGCCCTGGTAAAACCCTTCTCTCGACCTTGGGCTTCGGCTTGGTTGAAAGCAAGGTGAAAGTACTGAAGAGCCCCAACGGAGAGTACGTCGAGAAAATCCTCAGAGCTAAGAAAGATACTTTTAGCAACCTCCAGAGTCTTTTGGACCAGAGCACAACACTCTGGGATTGAAGGAATTTGTAAACGCTAGCACGAACCCTCTTCTCAAGCTTCGACCACTTGATTAGCAGACTGAAATTAAATCTTCTCAAGCTCAGCCTTTAGAGCACTTATCTCTTCATTCTTTTGAGTAACGGCCACCTTTTGCAGCTCGAGCTCGTTCTTGCTTTTTTCCAGAATTTTGAGCATTTTGGTATCTCTCTCTTTGAGCTAGGGCACTTGGAGGCGGAGGTCATTGTGTTCATTCACCAGCTCGAGATCGACGAAACCCACGCGGCTTCAAGCCACTATTTCCGAAAGACGGAGTAAAGCCTGCAGAATAAAAGAAATAAGAATAAGTACAAGTTCACGATAGTAGAATAAGAGTGTGAAATAAAGATGTGCTAACCTTGGAAAAATCAAGGCAAAATTTGTCCACGAGCTCAAAAGCAGAGGCCTGTTGTAGAGGGCGGCGCTCGAGTCGGGCGAGTCCCCGCAAGAACTCAAAGAATCGATTGAGAATCAAAATTCTCCATAATTGGAGATTGAAGGAAAAAAGTTTGGTTAGGAGTAGTGATGTCTACTAAACCCGAGTTTCCTACTACTTTAGATTTCTTTTGTAGAGTAGAATCTAGAGCTGGAGGCGGGCATTTCTTTTGAGTTGGCTGACTGTTGGGGTTAGCAAACTCCTTGATAATATCCTGAGCTGACACAGGATGAGTAGTGCGGGGGGACTTTGGAGCTGGGGGCTCGGAGGATTGAGCAGTAGTAGGAAGAGGAGGATTAATAGGTATTCAAGTCAAAGTGCTTCCCGGAAAAGGAGCTCGGCTCATAAATATGTTCCTCTTTTGAGGAGCCTCCTTCTTAGCAAGTCTTTTCTGCATGGTTGTGGCTGGAGAAAGAAAAAAGAAAAGGACAGTTCGAGATTGTCTACCCATTCGGCGAACTGGGTTATTTCTGGTTCAATTGAGGTACCCGTAGAGAAATATGTGTAGGGGAAGGCATGATGGTATAAGGAGAAGAAGTAAGAAATAAGAATAATAAGAGAAAAGAAATTAAAAGAAGATAAAGGGTTAAGACAAGTACCTAGTAAAGAATGAAGAAGCCTTAAAGAGAGAATGAAAGACGAATAGTACGCCGGAACTGAAGAGAGAAAGTCGGAAGGTAGTCGGAGGAATTCGAAATAATTCACCAGACGATGCGTGAGAGAGAAGCAGCAAAAGTGAAAAAAGGAGGGGTTACTCTCATTTATATAAGATAAAGGCATGGCACAAGTACCGAGGACAATTTGATATGAACCGTTGGATGCGAGTGAGATCAATGGTGGAGGATTTATAGGGCAGAGTAAAGGACATCCTATCAATAGGGGTAATGATGACTGTGACACGGAACTCGAAGAGGCGGAAATTTCAAACAACAGGGCGGGAATGAGCTCGGTCTTGGTAAGTGAAAGGTCATGAAGTAGTTCGGCCTTGATATATGTATGATTAAAAATGAGCTCAGCTTTGACAGATATTGAGCACTATAACCTAGCTCTACAAGATAGCTCGGCTATAGTGGGGGAGCTGGTTGATTCGGCATGAGTAGGTCGAGCTCATGTTCACAGCCCAAGCTCGGTATAGTTATACATGGGTCATTATATTAATAAAGTCTAAAGGTGGATGAGCCCATAATTGAGGCCCAATTTCTAGAAGCCTCTAGGATATGCTCGGGGATTGTCAAACCGGATAAGAGTTCGGTATTGACTATGGTGTGGCTTAAGTTGTTAAATCGAGATAAGATTTGACAACTAATTCGACAATTCCTTGTAACGTCTCCGAAATTCCGGATCTATAAATACCTATCACTCAGGTATGGTTGATCTCTTATGCACTTTTAATATTTTACTATACACTTGATATGTTCTTCTTTTGAGCAATATCTGACTTGAGCGTCGGAGTGGGTACGCCGGAGCAACCCTCCGGCCCCTATTTTGCAGGTGTTCGGCGTAGAAGGCGGAGTTTGGCTAAGTTCACGGCAGAGTTTGATCGGCATTGTCATCGCACTACAACATAAATGACTTTAGGTAACACAAAATTGTAGCATTTTTAATAAGACACATTACGTAACATTTGTTCGTAACACTTTTTACATTACAATATTTATGTAACACTTATATATAACAATTTTAAATAAGTAATACTTTTTATGTGTTATTTTTTTTGTTATTTCTTTTGTAATACAAATATGTATCACTTTAATCAAACAACTCTCTCAGTAACATTATGTTTTATTAATTATAACACTTTTTTGGCTATATTTTGGTAACACAAAATTATATCGCTATCATTAAATAATGTCAACGATTTATTTAATTAATTGATATCACAAAATAGGTGAAGACAAATGTACTATGGTGTTTTATTAATTTTTTGTTTTCTTTTTGTAAAGTACTTTTATTTTTTTTATTTTTTTACGGAGGTAATTAATATCTTCTTAATACTGACGAAAAATCCATATAAATATTTTATTATTATTTTTTTTTAAATTTTTTGAATATTTTAAATTTTTACGGATACCAATTTCTTTGGTAACTTTTTTTTTTACTTTTTAGGAATACATTTTCTAGTGAAAACTAATATTGTCGGTAGTTACTTACAATTTTTTTGTCGGTAAAATACTTTCTCATTATTTTTTTATTATTTTTTTATAATCAGTTAGTCAATTAATTTCATATTTTTTAGATGTTTTTGTTTTTATCAATGGAAAGTTAATCAGTCGATAATTTTATTTTATATACATTTATTTTATTATGTCCTTTAATATATTATATAATATAATATTTATTATATATACTATATAATATAAACTATAATATATAAAGTGTACAATATGATTTTTAATATATATATATATCATAATCTTTAATACATAAAGTATATAATATATAAATATAATATAATACATGTATATATATGAAACAATGCAAAAGTTGTAATAAGAATAAATTTAGCTTGGTGGAAAATTGCCACCTCCAAACATAACAGGTCTTGAGTTCGAATCACTTTTGCGGCATAAAAAAAAGACAAAATGCTGCAAAAAATGCTACATAATATTCTTACGTAACACTGTAAGTACTTTTTCAAAGTGTTACATATAGAAAAAGTGCTACTAAAAAGTGTTTACATAAGAATTATATGTAACACTTTAGAAGTGTGTCTTTAAAGTGATACAAATAAAGAATTTAATGTAACGCTTATAAAAAGTGTCGTTAAAAGTTATTAAAAGTGATACCTTAGACTATAGGTAGTACGGGCAACTGAATCACCATAAAAAGTACTACCTATTGTCTATATTAATATTTAATGGATATTAGGTAATATTTTTTTAGTGCTACCTTATGTCATTTATGTTGTAGTGTCGGAGGTTTTTGGGTAACACCACCTCTAAATTGTTGTTTGATGTATATAAGTTGCCAGTCCCTCCCGCTGTTCGTGCCCATGTTTTCGGTAACCTGCAAATTAATTATGCCATTAATTCGTGTGTTCCATCATATGGTGCCTCATCTTTAGTTTCATCGTATGTTCATAAGGATCTGGTTTCTTCTTGATAATCCATGAAGATGTTGTTGCGCATGATCAAGTAAATCAGACTTTGTAGATAGTTCATCTGAATTCCATGATTGGTTATTCTAAACTCTCACATAGAGTTTTATCTAGGGTTTTGCCAAACCCTATTTTGATTTTGTTGTTTCTCTAAATCCTATGAATTTTCAAAAAGATGCAAGCCTTCAACATGAACATTTGTAGACACCATGCTTAAATCAAACCTTGGCTCATATCTCTATTCCCACGACTCAGATTCTTAAGAATCGTCCAAGAATGGGCCAAGAAACTTGAGAACACCAGGATTTCTTAACCTATCAGATTTACGTTGTTGTTACCCCCCACTCCCACTTCTTCGATGCAACAAAGATTCTCATTCGGTCTCTACACTAGGTGCACTTTTGAATACAAAGGTTTTGAGCCTCTTACAAAGCCATCTTTTGCAAAGGTTGTGCATGGTAGGAATCATACCGCAACAGAGCCTATCAAGAAAGGTGAGTACTTCTCGGTTTTTGTGAATGAAAATTTGTATCAGCAAAGAGTTATGGAGTTTTCATTTTCTTTAAATGGTCATGTGTTTCTTGCTAATTAAGGGACCAAAGACCTGGCCTTTAATTCCATTTCAAAAATGCCTTACTGAGTTATGGGGAATACATCAAGATTGGAAATTAATTCCATTAGGGAAGAGATTTTTCTATGTTAAATTCTTGAATGCAGATAAAACACGTGTTGGGGTGCATTCTTCTTGGAAAATTAACCTCGGTACCATTCGCTTGTATTTCCATGACGTCTTGCTTCAACCCTTACAAAATTAATGCATCTACAGATAGTGTTTGGGTTGGTATATATATATATATATATATATATATATATATATATATATATATTCGAACTTAGAATTGATTATGGCATCATAGCATTATTATTGGAATTTCAATACCATCAGACTCTATTCAAATAGAAGAGAAATTGTTGAATGGTTCTCTTGGCCATTTTGTGTGTGTTCTTGTGGACATTGATCATGCCAAGCCTCTAAAGGAGCATATTATGGTTGAACGTGTGGGTCATTGATCGTGTGTTTCTTTGAGTTATGAGAAATTACCAAAAGTTTTCTCAAATTGTTGTATTGCGGGTCATAATATTGTTACATGTCATCGTATTTTGCCTTTTGTTCATAAGAAGTCTCATTATCCCCGACCCTTCATTGAAGATGAGTAGATCATGTGTTCGTAAGGTTTATAGCATGTTCATTCATCTAAGGGTAAGTGGTAATGTTGTGGATAACTCGTGGAAGAAATTGTCTCGCATTGCATGTTGGTTCACTCTCTCGAGCCATCGTCAGTAAAAAACTAGGGCGGGCTATACCGAGGAAGACCACTCTAGTGTTGAGGACCAACCTCCCATCGGGAAATTTTTCTCTACCCAACCGCAAGTAGCTCGGTTGGACAAGGACGTATTATGACCGTCAATAAAAAATCAGCTAGTAATGGTAAAAATCACCCCTTCACTCCCTCAACAAAGCATCTCTACTCGCACTGCTTGATGCTCCATAGGAAAAAGATTGCGGTGTGGATCTCATTTATGATGAGTATCTTTGGAAAAATTACAATTGATCACTTATACCAAAGACGCAAGATAATTTGCTAGTTATTGTAGTTTATTCTAATGTTGTTGAATAAAGTTCGAATCTAAAAGAGAGTGATAAAACGACTTTGCTTCAGCTCATGATTCAATATCTCCAACATTAAGCTATCTTCTTATCTTTGATTTTCAAGTTGATGTAGACAAAATGGAAGCTTTAAAAACCAAGCTCTGACTTCTCAACTACTTCGCTTGTCATTCACTCATGTGATTACTCATAAGCTATGAAGACTATGGAAATTGTGTCGATGATCCTGGGCCAACAATCCACAGTGCTACATCAAGACGATACTCGAGCACGTGCATAAAAACAAAATGACAATGTCATTCGAAAATACTCGCAAATAGACAACCTTCCATTTTAAATTGCATTTTAAGTTATTTTTGTTGCTTTTTTTTTCGTAGTTTAGCATTGTTTCTCTTTTAATATCCGATTAGTTTGTGATCGAACTTTTTCTTTCTTTTTATATATTTCTATTTATAAAAAAAAAATAAACTCATCGGACTATCAGGATGGTATTTGGGCACCGTAATTGATGAACAAGCAAATGAAAATATCATTCAAAAGTCATCTAGAAATTGACACTCTCCATTTGATTTTCATTGTTGAGATAATTTTTCCATTACGTGATCGCCAGGCTCCTATTAACTGCGTAAGCTTTAAATCATGATCGTTTTGGTCGTAGTTTTTTTTTTGTTCTTTAATTTATGTTGGTTTGGGGATTCCTATTCCCATGAAAAGGTTTTTTTTTCTTTGGGATTTCCTTAGTTTGGGTTTTAATAAGGCCCTAATTTAGCTATATACACTACAATTAATGGAGAATTTTATAACGAGAGTATTAGTGACAACAATAAGTCATCGCAAAAACTAAGTTTTTGTGTCAACAACATGTCTCTAATAACTTCCTTATTTTTCCTCCCTAATTACTATCCTTATTTTTCCTCCCTAATTAATTAATTTACTTATTTTTTTTGTCATCGCAAAAATATTAGTTAATTTCCTTATTTTTCCTCCCTAATTAATTTTCTTATTTTTCCTCACATGTTTGTGAACTAATTCTTTCCTTCCAACTCCCGTACCACCACTACTAAAGGTGCCCATCGCACCGACGCCGCTACTCCTGGTGTGTCACCGTCTTTTGTCCGCCGCACCACCATCGTAGCCTTCATCTCTCTCTCTCTCTCTCTCTCTCTCTCTCTCTCTCTCTTAGAATCTCTCTAAAAATTCCTCGTGTCTCTCTCTCCAGGTTGTTGCTAAGACTCATTCTCCGCCATCCACTCTCTCTCCCCTTCCATTTCTTGCAAATTGAACGAGGTGAGTTTTAGATTCATCCAATTTGTTAGTTTTCTTAAATTTTGAAGCTATTTTTCTCCTGTTTTGGAGATATTATCTAGACTTGTAATTTTGTGAATATTCACAATTTGATACTTAATTATGAATTGTCCACATATTTGGACAGTTTAAGAATGTGTATTTTAATGTGGTTTCATTAGTATATTATTTATTTTGGTACGTGCAAAATTTTTGTTTGTATCTCCTTTGTTCTCGAGTGCACTACAATATGTGTACTTTGAGAACTAAGGAGAGATGTTGTCGGAATCTTCACATGCTTGAACAAATATAGTATACTAATGAAACCACATTAAATAAGTGCAGATTCTTAATTGGAATAGGGCCATTAGCAAATTAATCAGAGGAAGGAGAAGTGAAGAGAACTACATACATGTCGAATATAACAAAACATGATATAAAGAGTTATACATAGCACATTTATGTGCAGTTAGTGAAAATCTGAATAACGATGTCGATCGATAAGAGTTGTATACAAATCAGAAACATAAATTCAAATGAATTCTGGAATGGACTGAAGGTTTCATAGAGCACGCAAAGAATTATACTAATTCAATAGGTCAAATCAGTTGTCTTAACAAAAAGTGTTTGAATAGCAAAATGAAAATGCCAAAAATGGTATCACACAAAGACAACCGTAGTTACGGATTAAATCCAACATACATGATATTGGTCTTTCCAAAGGTGAAACTAATACCACCACTCCGATAAGTAGCACCAAATGTCGTTGAACTGGCTGACGTGATATGCCCGACATATTAAATAATTTTGCTAATACGTTAGAAGTTCGTGACATACATGATGACACACAAGATGATGCGGAGGATCCCCATGATATTATTTTTTTCTTAAGTTTGCTCAAGGATGAGCAATGGTTTAAGTTTGGGGATTTTGATACATGTAAAATATACGTGCATTTAAGGGCTTAGAGTGATATATAATTGATACATTTGCATATATATTTACTATGTTTTGGTTAGTTTCTTTTGTTGAGCGTGATACTGCGATTCTTGTATATCTTATAGAAAATAGAGCTAAATTGGATAAAAGCGATAACACATTCAAAAGGATATGTCAAGAGCGCGCACGTGCAAATATGTTAAGGAAAGAAGAAGGGATGGTCGAACAAAGGGAATTATTTTGAAAATGTCTAAACACGCTGTCAGTTTTCAACATCGGAAGTGTAATCATTTGGTATCGATTAATAAAATTTCTTTCTTTTTAAAAGCCACTCGAACATATTAGTGGTAGTGGATATAAAGCACTAGGTGGGTTGAAACACTATAAATGCTTCGAGTGTTGATTTATTTTTTCGAACATTTCTTTTTTCATCATATTGTTCGAAAAATAGAGCGTAAATAAAATCAAGAAAATCTATTCAACTCCCCAAAGATTTTCGAGCCACTTGGACTAATAGAAAGCACTATTGAAATATTTGTTTTGGTGAAATTTTTTCATTCCAACTAGGGGTGATCAAAAAAATTAAAATGGGTCGATCCGCGTTGCAGATCGCCCCGTTGATCGTAATTTAAATTTTTGAATAGAAATCGCTCCGTTTTGTTGGTGCATTTTTGTTTGAATATAAAAAGCGCCTAAAATCGCGCACCGCATCACATGACTTATACAATTTAAGTAGTAAAATAAAAATATCCCTCTTTAGTTAAATAATTAGAAAAGAATATTATAACAATTAATTCAGTGAATAAAAAATTTAGATTTGCTTTTGGCCTTTGAAAAATAATGTATTTTACATTCTTTCTTTAATATTGTAAAAATTAATTGTGTTGTTCAATGAAAATAAAATATTAACTAATGCATTGTGTTTTGAATGTAATTAAATTAAAGAGAATACAAGATGTATTTAATTTGCAAAACTATTGGGAGTATTTCCAAAAACTTCTAATGTTAGAAGAAGTGATTTATTATAGTAAAAGTAAAAGTAGTTGAGAATTAGAAGTTGATAGTGTTTGAAATTAAAACCAAAAGTTACGAATCAGAAATTGAGAGTTCTTGTTGAAAAAATTATATAAGTGCTTATTTATTTGTAAAAGTTAAACAGAAGCAGAAGCAAATATTTAAAGCACTTATCTATGTGCTTTCAGATTCTGATTAAATTAAACATAATCACAAACGAAAATTGGCACTTGCAAACATTCAAAGTGATTTTTTAAGCCAAATATTCAGAAACACTTGGAGGATCAAAAACACTCCCATTATTTTAAAATAAATATCATCTTTCAACGTTTGATATTTTTTGATATTTTCTAAATGTCCTAAACAAGAAAAATAATATTTCGTTTATCAAAACCACCAAACTGCCTGCCACCGCCCAAAATCGCATTTATTATTTTACTTAGCAAACCGACCGCCACCACCTGCCACCGCTTCAAATCGTGTATGGCAATTTGGTTTGAAAATTGTTGAAAAACGCAAAATCGCAATTTAATCACCCTTAATTCCAACAACCATTTTGCCAATCGGAATCTCTAGGCCCGATGCTAGCTATGATTAATTAGCTCAAGAAAGTCGAAATTGGAAGAGGAGCCGATTGGGTCAAGCCCATGAAAATGTCAAGACACTATTTATTGGGGAAAATGACATAAATACCCTATTTTCCATACCTAATCCCCCGCACAATGTCCATTTTCCGCGATTTTGGACAAAAATACCATTTTCCGCTGAATTTGGACAAAAATACCCATTTTTTTCGCTGATTTTTGACAAAAATACCCATTTTCCGCCGATTTTTGCGTTGGTTTCTTTTTTGTTTCTTTATTGTTTCAAACATTTTTGTTGTTTTTTTGTTGTTTCACACTGCTTTCATTTATGTTTTCTTATATGTTTCACTTAGCCAACTTTTCATTGAATTCCACAATTGCAGAGAAAATCTCGGTTGTGGTATGCCACAATGGACAATGGGAAGAACATATAGAGTATACCAACTTTGAAATAACAAGAATATTGATTTCAATGGATCGCACATTCAAAGACCCTAAACAAAATCTTGGAACAACAAATTCAATTTAGAAAATTTGAGCTTACTTGTCCATCATCGACTCACGAAAATGGACACGACTCCACCGGCCCCGACCAAAAATACTTTGTATTGACTTCCAACATCGTAGAATTATTGAATGCATCAACCGTGAGCGGGAAAGACTTACTATTAACAACTTTGCTAGAGTACGTGAGATCTTGATTCAAGATTAGACTCGTATACATCGAAATGAAGAAAGATCAACATTTACAAGGATGAAAAAAATCTAAAGAGTATATGGGGAAAAACTACACTATTTCTCTAAATTTAAAAACAATTTAATACAAACTTTTATTATGATCCAATTTCACAATTGTTTCTTACATGTTTCATTTATGTTTCAAACCGATTACACCATTATTAAGATTTTTAACAACAATTCTCTAAAATCATTAGGAAGTGGAGGTAGAAACTCAATGTTGTTGTCAACGCATCACCATTTTGCAGCCTTCAACTTAGATGATTGTGAAGCGGTTCATCGAGCCTGCTTTGTTCATTCTCTATCTCGAACACTTCAACGTCCATAACCTTCCCAACAACGACACATAACAAACAACAAAAAAATCCCACATTCACTACAAAAGAAATAAAAAAAGATACATAGTCGATATATAACACAACAAATCAAAAACAATAACAAAGAACAAAATAAATGGAAAATACATAAAAGAACAAAAGAAACATAAAAAAACAACTTCAAAACAACATCGAAACAAAGGAAAAACTTCAAATCACAAAATAATAAAAGAATACGTAAAATTGGGTTTAACACGAAGTTTTAAAGCTAACATTTCATCATCATACGTACCAACCCGATACTAACCCATAATTAATGTTGAATGTCTCAATACTTATTATTAGATGATAAAATTCCTTAATTACGCATAACTTTCTTGATTGTTTCTAATTGAATGAATCACAAAGATACCGTCGAAATTAGTTTTACAATTTGAATTTACATAACATAAAAATCTACTAAAATAATGAATCCACATGGCTTTAAACCAATACCAAGAAATATGAAGAACAAGTTAATTGGTGAGGTCAAAACTAGCGAGCCACCCTCCAGTTGAATGCAAGAAAAATTAGATCATCTTTTAATAGCTCAAAATTAATTTTCACCTCCATTTATATTTCCAACTTCTACAAAAGAAGCTTAACCAAATAAAATATGAGATCTAAAGATTTCAGACCAAAATGAAAATAAAATAAATAAAAAGAACAAGCAAAGAGTCAACTCAAAGCCCTTTTCCGATGCTTATTAAAGCAATATTGCATAATTCACAGGGGACAAAAAACATGAAGCAATCATAAACTCCCTTTTTCGAAGATAATAAAAAATTAGAACAAACAAAATTTGTGTTAGATAAATGTTTTTATCAAGATTTTGATGATTATGTTTAAATGAGTTTTTATACCAAAAACAATGTTTATAAATGTTGTCCAAATACTCCTAAATGATTTAAAATATTTTTACTAATTTTGGAGTATTTCTTGAATTTATTTTTTGATAAAATGGACAACACTTTTGATGGTTTTGTTTAAATTGGTTTTTACACCAAAACTATGTTTATAAATGTTGTCAAAATACTCCCAAGTGATTTAAAATGTTTTTACTAATTTTTGGAGTATTTCTTGAAGTTTATTTTTGATAAAATCGGACAACATTTAATATTGAGGCCACGGCCGCATATACGTCGACCGACAAGAGTTGAAAAATTGAAAGCAAAGCCAAACAAATTCCCGTGAAAAAAGAAGGAGGGGGACGGTCAAGGGTGAGGTCGGCCGCACTTGCCGAGTCGTCGGCCGACCCCACGGACACTGCACTGGATCGCACTAATTTTTTCAAACGGTACGAAATCTTTAACAGGCAAACCTGGCCGCCTTATCTTTATTTTGACAAAAGAAAATTATCTTTTTGAAATTTTTTAATAAAGATTTACTTTGATTTTTGTACAATATTTCTACATCTTGTGATCTTCTTTTTGTAGACAAAAGTGAAGATAGAGGAGCCTATGTCAGGGAGCTTTATGTTGGTGAAAGACTTCCCTATAAATAGAGGATGAATTGAAGACACAAAATACAACAACACAAGCAATCAAACAACAAGAAATCTGCAAATTTCCAAGCCTTCATATTCAACACTTTGTTGTATTTATAGCCTAAGTATTTCACTTTCACATCTTGAGGTCTAGGCTTTTCTTGATTACACTTTGCACTCAAATTGTAATATTCATTATTGAGTTGTAATCTTGATTTTTGTCATCATTCAACACAAGACATCCTTGTGAGTATTCTGTGGAAAGAATACACTGGGTGATCTAGGTGATAGGTGTTTCAAAGAGTGTGGTGCTCTTGAGGTATTGAAGAATTTGGTATTCTTCAAGGTTCAAGATTGTGGTAATCTTTCAAGTGCCGTTGGAGATGTGGTAATCTTCAAGAGAGATTGTGGTAATCTCAAAGGTGGTGTTGTAGAAGAGTGTGGTGCTTCTTCAAAGTGATGTTGTAAGATGTTGTATTAATTGTGGTAATTAATAAAATCTTTTTCTTTTTTGAAATCCATCCCAGAGATCCGGGGTGGTAGAGGATTAAGCCGCGGTGGGTTGAACCTCTTTAAATCGACGAGTGTTGTTTACATCCCACACCTTTATTATTGTCTTGGCTTGTTTTGTTCGAAAAAGAGGGCATAATCAGACGATGGAGATAATCTATTCACCCCCTCTAGATTATCGGGAACCGCTTGACTTACAAGTGGTATCGTGAGACAAACTCTTGGCAAGCCTGTTCCCACATCGCGAGTAAAGAGGAACGATCATCGCCATTTAACGAGTCTACCTTGGCCGGGCGCTCCACCACCAAGCCACCACTATTTGATTCCAAAAAATTATATATTTTGGAAAGAAAGAATGGAATGCTATCTACAAAGTTGCGGGTTCGATATTTGGAATACGGTTAAATGAAGAATCCATTAGATGATGGACACACCACACACCTCCAAAGGCCTCAAAGAGCTCAATACCAAGAGAAGAAAATCATCTCCTTAAATGGTAAAGCTCTTAATATTTTGTATTGTTCACTTACTTTTTGGAATATGATCATATCAGAGGAATTAAATTGGCACATGAAGTATGGATAAAATTAGAAGAAGTATATGCAAATGAAAGGAGCCACTCAAAAGCATCTACTTCTCAAAATGGATACAAAACCTAACTGGGATGAGCTTCCTACAACTTAGACGCGTCGATGAAAACAAACGATGTCTTATGGGCTTGAAGAAGAAAACGAGGTAAGTTCATAACCCTCCACTTCTTATGATAATGAATTACAAAATGATTATAGTGATTTGCAAAATGATTTTGATGAACTTCAAAATGAATTCCAGAACACTTGGTAAATACAAAAATTTGAAAAAGGAATTCAATATTTTGAAAATTGATAAGGATAATTTATTTTCCTCTTATGAATCACTTTCATGTGATCACACCACCACACTTGACAAGGTTAGAAACCTTGAAAAAGAAAATAGTACTCTTGTTGAGGATATTAATTGCATGAAAAATGATTTATCAAAATCCAACTTAAGAAATACGATAAAATGCCGATATTATTGATGTTCATAGTTGTGATAAATTAAAACAAGGACTTGATCATAAGCCTAGTGTTGTTAATTATGTGAAAAGAAATCAAGTCTCTATGCATGTTGGTCATTATGCTCCCAAAATTACTACTTGTTTTTATTGTGGTAAAACGGGTCACAGGTTAATACTTGTCGGGCTAGAAATAGCTCTAATTATTATTGAGACCTAAAAGTCTCAAAGCTAATTCCAAAGGATCCAAACACTTGAGGGTACCACAAAATAATGTCATATTAGGTACGTGGAATAATAATCGAGAAAAATACATACCGCCAAGAAGACATCAAATGGCCATCTCATTTAATCAAAGGAGAAGATATCACCAAAATGAATTTCAAGAGAAAGGCATTATCAACAATGGGAAGGACATAATCCTTGGGAAATGGAGAAATTGGAGAAGTCATCATCTACAAGATGATTTTCAAAGGAAGATACCATCAACAACGGAAAAAGACATAACCCATGTAAATGGCGAATTGGTAAACCGTATCTCCTCATTTAAATATGCGTTTTATTTTGTTACTATGCATGTTCGTAATTGTGCCTAATTTTTCAAAATGAGTTTTCAAAAATTTTAAAATTAAGGTCTTCAATATATATATGTGTGTTCCTAAATTCTTTTTAAAAAGGAGGACCTTGCATGTTCTTGTGCATTTGTTTAAACTATAGTGTTTTATCATCTCTTATGGATTTTTATGGCATAAAAGATACTTGTCACATATATTATTGCTTAGCCTACACTATTACAATTATTCTTGTGTGCAAGACTTGTTCTAAGAATTGTGTAGGATTTATATATCTTAAATCAATGGTTATCCACTCATTATTTGACATGAGAAACATAAACTATCGAGGTACGCTATTTATTGTTATTCATCTCATAGACTCGTCATGTTGTGTCATATGCCATGTCTTTATTTTATACAAGTGCCATTAAGAGATGTTTTGATTTTTGAAAGGCAATTTTTGACATAGTTTGTTTTATCCTAGATTTGTAAAAGATTATACTTTGTTTTAATTGAACATTTGATTTTGTCCTTATCTTAAGTTATGCATTTTATTGCACATATAAATGCCATTATTTTTGGTTGTTTGTCAAAACTCTTGTTCATATGCTTATTGTAAATGAGGTCTCAACTATATGTTCTTGAATTTTCAAATTTCAAAAGAGACCTTATATAGCTTTATATAAGCTTATTTGAACTTACGTTGTATGAAACTCGTGATAAATTGTTTTAAAGCATAGTATGTGTTACTTGTTATAGTGTCTCTATCATTCGATATTACTATGCTCTTGTGCAAAATTACTTGTTAAGATTTTGCGGAAATTTTTAACAAGCTTGATAACCAAAGGCGAGGTTATTAGCTCTAAGGTATTGTCGATAAGAAGTTATTGATTTTGATGATACATTTGCATCCTTGGTTATTCACATTTTTACTTACTATTCTTGTTTTAAGAAAATTTCAAGTTTTTGCAAATGGATGTTAAATCCACATTTCTAAATGGTTTTATTCAAGAAGAAGTCATGTAAAAACAACCTCAGGAGTTTAAAAATTTTTGGCCAAATAATTTTTGTTAAAAAGGCCTTGTATGGTTTAAAAACAAGTACCAGTGTATGGTTTGATGAGACTTAGCTATTTTTTGCTAAATGGTTTACAAGAGGTAAAGTTTTTATTACTCTATTGTTTTTGAAAAAGAGGCAAGATTACTTACTTGTGCAATGTATGATATTTTTGGTGTTTCTAATGAATTCTTGTGCAAGAAATTTTCTAAGTTAATGAAAGGAGAATTCAAGAATGAGCATGATGGAGGAGCAAATATTCTTCTCGACTTCCAAAGTTAACAATGTCAATCAAAGTGTACAATAGAACCTTTGAAGAAGTTAGGCATTGAAGAAGGAAAAATTATCTCAACCTCTATGGTTACCAATGTAAAAGATT